>JAJJMA010201855.1:0-16754 GCA_023529015.1 Papaver nudicaule | reverse complement strand
CCACTTTTGGCTAGTTCTATTCGGTACTCATCAACAAGAGCAGCAGTATGGACATTCGACTTGTTGGCTCAAGCAAGTTTCCGACATATGTCATTACAACTTCTTCCCAGAAGATCATTTTTTGTGATCAAATCACTATTCACATTCTTCTGAGTTGCAAGCTGCACCTTTAAATTCTTGATATCCTCCTCCAACTTTTCAATCAGAACCCTACCAGAAGTACTGATCGATCTCTCCAGGCAAGCTTCATCTCGCTCTGCTGTCAAGCGATCCACATCCAGTTGGAACAAGTGATTTTCTCGGGACAGCAACGCATTTTTATTTCTAATCTCCTCGAGGAGGAGTTCGGCCCGATCCCCTCTTTTCTCTCTTTTATAAAAAGACTCTCAGCCTCTTGCCTTCTTGTCCTATAGTAGTTTACATTTTCTAAAGCTTTGTCCCTTTCTTCCAAAAGCCTATCATTCTCACTACGGTAGTTCTTTCTACTTGAGGCAATCTGAGACGATTGTCGACCCTCTCGAAGACGATCAATAGCCAATCTAGCCTCTTGAAGTTTTCTCTCGCTTTCCGCCAGCTCGACTTTTAAAAGCAAGCAGCAAATTTGTTCTTAGCACAGCGTTGCAAAAAACAGATGTACAAGTAATCAAAGAATAAAAAGACTTACATATCGAGTGCTTTTTCGCAACAGCACTGCGAACTTTCTCTTGAGCAAGCTCCTCCTGCATTCGATAAAACTCCCGCTCTCGATACTCAGTCTGGCCAGCTTGATTAAAGTTATGCGCCAACATGCCAGAGGCATGGTAGTCTCCCTGACAACAAGATCGCGAATAAATAAAATGGTCTCAATGACATCGGCATATGAAAAATAAACATACAAACACAACTCACCGATTGAAGAATAACCAAGCTCTCCTCGTAGGACAAGGGTGGATGACGAAGGTCGTAATCGTCCCTAGGGCAGTCGCCTCCGAAGATATCACCCAGCTTCTTGCAGAAATCCGGATCTAAAGGATACTTCACGGGGTCCAAGGCATATGCTTCAAAGCGAGTTGAAACTTCGGCAGTAAAAGCACCAGGGTTATAATTTTAAAACAAGACCTCTTTAAACCTCTCGGCGGTATAGGACTGCCTATATTTACTAGCATAAATTGGAGCAGGCGGAAACTTTGAACTCTGTGGAAAGCTGGCAACAAGTTCTTTGGAAGAATCCATCTCAACGTATGAACCATCCTCTTGAGGAACAAGGAGGTCCACTGGAGTGACAATTTTCTCTGATGGAAGCATACAAGGCTCACCAGTAGCATTCGTGGAAACTACCATTGCCGAGGTAGAAGCGCCAAGGGCAGCCTTCGGTGTGGAAGAATTTGAAAGAGCAACGCCCGAAGCAGCTTTAATCTCCGAAGCTATAGGAACTGCTATAACCGAGGCAGAGGCACCAATGGTGGTAAGGGGCAAGGTAACCCGAGGGCTCGCGACACCCATCTCTTTGATGGCCATCTCAGCCGCCTTCGACGCTGGTATTTCCTTACCAGCACTAGTAGATTCCTTCAGAGGTCTCGCAGCACCTCGACAATGTCCAGTCTGAACTCCTTTAAGAATTGTTTGCAAAACAGACTTCTTCAGCGGTCGTGAAACTTCTGAATTTCCCCCATAGTTAAAGTTCATCAGACCCTGACTAAGGTTTATGGCACCTAAAGGTTGTCCCTGCAGATAAGGATCTGTCTTTCTCAGGAAACAAACAGAGGCAAGTATGAATACTTCGGAAAAGAACAGAAAGAAAGTATTTGTTACCTGCTGCATAGTCTCCTCATCTGCCCGAGGACGCTTTAAGTTACCCGAGGTCTCCACGACAATACCCTTACCTTTTCCCAAAAATGAGCGAGGTAACCCTCTGTCCTCGTCAGAAAAGTGAATGGAGAACAAGTGTTGAGTCTGAAACTCATGAGCAAGGAATCGGCCAGAGTCTTTCCAGCCTCGGAGTATGGGACCTTTGAGGAGTACAGGTTCCGAGTATTAGTCTTCGTCCATTGAATATTTCAAGGATTCGGGAAGGATATTCTTGCTGCCTTCGACAGTTCGAAAGCTAACCCCCCAAGGAGCTAACTCGTTGTCTAAGGTTAAAAAGGGCTCGTAGTGTTTAAAGAAATTCTTGGCAGTAAAGTAGAACTTCGTCGTGGATCCGGCAGGGGAATTATTCTCAGATTGAAGAACCCACTGATTGATAAGGAAAATAGAGCTGCAAGTGAGTTGCATCACTCCTCGAGGTTTAGGAAGAGAGCAAAGGATTTGAAGAAATAAAGGATTCGAAGGCTGGTAAAGGGGAAGAATCAACCCTGCAGACATTTGATGAAATGTCACCAAAAGTTTGTCTTCGCTGCATTGATACTCCTCGACCAATTCTGGAGTCAATCTGGGAGAATCGATGGACCCAAGCTGAAAGCACCTTTCACCAAAATCCATACCATTTATCCTTAAGGAAAGGGCCTCAATCATAGAAAAAGACGACATAGAAAAAGAAGACGCAGAGGAAAGGGTATTATCACCGACAGACGGAAGTAGCAGAGGCAACTTGAAAATAGAGAGAGGGAGGAAGGGAATATCCCAAAGAAATTAACTTTATGAAAGAAAAGGAGGATTAAAACAATGGGTCAAAAAGAAAAGAACGGATAGATCACCTGATATGAAGATGCAAATTGAAGAAGTTTCACGGAAGAAGACCGCCGGCGCCAAGAAAGATGAAAACGAAAGGTCTAAGAAATTTTTAAAGGGAGAACCGAAACTTAAATAGTAAGAGGAACCGGCGCTGCCAGTCAGAAGGTGGAAAGCCACGAGCTTAGGAGAATGTGTTGAAAAACTCGCATTTGGCAAGTAGTGGGGATACCTAACAAGGAGGTGACAAAAAGAAAAATTTCCTCTCCTCGCATCTTCGATACAAGGAAAGGAAAGAGGCAAACTGTGGAGAGTAAAACCCCTCGGGACACATGTCTCACATCTAAGAAGCCTAGCCCGCTCCAGAAGAACCAGTTACGAAGCCTCGGATCAAACCAAAGAGGAGCAAGACCAAACGCGAACGAAGTAAAGACTCGGAAGAAAAGGATTCGGACCGCATCGAGGGATCGAAGCCCCAGAGTCAACTTCGGAGCACCACCGAATAAACCGCCTTACTCGACAGGGACTGACACCACCACGATTGAGTCTTTTGTCTTTGTTAGCTGTAAACCACCCAAGCTCGGCCTATATAAGGCGAGCCTGGAAAACTTTGTAAGGGTTGGATTCTTTTGGGTAAAACCTAAGCGGCAAGAGCGGGATTAGGTCTGTATCTCCTCTGGCTCCTTAGGGTTACAATCCATGTAGTTACAACATTGAAATACATTCAAGTCTTTATACATTTTAGTCTTTGATTACTATTATTTGCATGTCTTCGGTATTGTTCTTATGGTCCTCGCACCATTGAATCTTGTTTAAGTAATTGTATGTATGAGTAGATCTGATGGATATGGTACCTTATGTATCTATGCAGATTTTCTACTCGTACAGAAGTAGTCAACTGGGTTATTGCACATGCTAAAGAGAAGATGTGCATGTTAGTCAAAGGAAGTTGTGTGACCTATAACCGTTTTCAATTGGTGTGTGAAGGTAGTGGTGAGTATAAGAGTCATGAGAATAAGGGCACTGTGGCGAAACCCAGTTTAAGAGAAAGACGTCATCAACCTTCACAAAGAAATCGAATTGCCCCTTCAAACTCTAATTTTCTTTAAACAAGCAAAGTGGGTTACGGTTTTTCAATTTCAAGTCTGTGTACTTACGGCTGGTACCGTCCAAACCTATGTAGCCATAAGTACATTTGTAACCACAATTTTGCCGTAGTATCAATTCTCAAAACCAAATTTAAGCAACAAAAACTGGAATTGGAGAGATGGGTTTTCAATTCTTACCTTTGGGAAACCATATCTGGTTCGATTAATTGTATTTGTTGAGGCAGTTGTGGAAGTGGTAAGATTTGTGGTGGTTTTTCCGAGAACATCAGTTTAGATTTATTAACTGCAGGCATTGATTCAACGGGTTAGTTCTCTTTCGACTCCTTTAGTTTGGATTTCTTCGTCATGCTTTTATAGAATTTAATCGCCGATGAAAGTTTTAGTAATCGCTAATTAAGTGAGACGAGGAAATAAAAGAGAAGGGGGAAAGAAGAAGGAGGAAGAAAGAAAGAAAGGAGAAGAAGAAGAAGAAGAAGAAGAACAAGAAGAGGCAAGTAATTGATGCCCCTTTTGGTTTTTAAGGGTTTTAATGTGTGTGTGTGTTCCGCACATGTGCGCATTCGGGGTTTAAACATAGAGCATGAGTTGTTTATGCGGGTGTAAATAGTAAATATAAAATGCATTTAATTTCAAAAGATAAGATGATAACACAACTACTAATTCAACCATTAAAACACAAACATAATATAAAATCCATCAACAATTGGTTCACCATCATAGGTGTTTAAGTCTACCCATAACATCAAAGAAGAACACTACCCAACACATAATAAAACTCAACTAGTATTTCATGTTACAAATCACGTTCGGCTGCGGATTAGTTCAAAGCTCGTTCTATCATTGGCCTCGACAAGTGGACGGAGACGTCAACTTCAACACAAAGTGTACAACCACAAGGAGCATCGTCAACCTCACCAACTCTCTTTCTTCGAAGATTACGAAGTGCTCGTGCACCAAATTCATCATGTGAGATAAATCTTGGGACAGGGGCAGGAAGATATTCATCTTCCAATCGTCGTCGAACATTAGACCTGGTGATAT
Source organism: Papaver nudicaule (assembly GCA_023529015.1). Lineage (NCBI taxonomy): Eukaryota > Viridiplantae > Streptophyta > Magnoliopsida > Ranunculales > Papaveraceae > Papaver > Papaver nudicaule. The sequence continues at coordinate 11,955 of JAJJMA010201855.1, read as the reverse complement.
TATTGCAGGAAGATACTCCGTTGGTGCACCTTGTTGGTGGTGAATCACTGGGCTAGTCTAATTTGGTTCAATCACAACACTTGATTCAGGAATCTCTTGTTGCCTTGTTTCAGTTGGTGCAATCACGGGACTTGATTCAGGTTCTCTCACAAAATACAATTTTCAGTGTAACTTACGACCTGAAAAGAAGAGCACAAACCAGCAATAAGTAGACTTACGGCTGATATTTTGAAGCACAGAATAGTCGTAACTAAACTTACGACCAGTAGACTAAGGTTACGGCTCGTAACCTTGCGACACAAAAAAAATTGATCTACGTTAAACTTACGGCCAGAAAGTAAAGTATCGAAATTAGCCGTAAGTAAGTTACGGCTACTAAATTGGACTTACGACTTGCATCTGAAGCATTAATGGCTAACCTAAGAAGCTACTTACGGCGTATTGTTCTTCAAATGTGAGAAGTAACAAAGGACTTAGGGCTCTAACAGCCAGCCGTAAGTTGATGGGGTTCACGTTTTTTTATTTTCATTGAGTGAATGTGATCTAGTTTTAGCACCAACATCAATGCAAACGATTGGGTTTAGATGCTTACCTTTGGTGCTCCATTGTTCTACCAGTGTTGGTTGCATCCATGATCAAAAATTCGAAAATGAAAAACGTGGAGGAAAGGGTTGAGAAAAGAGAGGTAGGAGAGGAGAGGAGAGGAGAGCGAGAGAAATTCCGATGTTTTGATTTTATAGGTTTTGATTTTAATTTTTGTGGGATATTAAGTATTGTATTTATGTTTGCAATTAGGGTGGGGCATTTTTGGATAAGAATTATTATAACGATAACTTAGACATTTCACCATTTTTTGACACCCTTTATAATGCACAACTGGATAGATGAAGTAAAAATAGAGGGACATCACTTTTTTGAAGCGCCTAAATCATGGTTGTATCTCTAGTGCACGGCACAACCAACAAAAATTTTCGAAGCCATCCTAAGCATGAACCTACTGTATTGACGAGGGCTGAATATGAATGAACAAATTCAGGGGACTTTGTGTGAGAACCCAAAAAAAAAAAAAAAAAAAAGGTTTAACGGAAGCTTTTTTTACTGTGCAATTTCCTACCCGATAGGGTTTTTCCCCCGACTGATTATCAGCCGGGGATCTCTTTAGACAACAATAATAATAACTTTTATACAATTGAGAAGCTATTTCAGCTCCATTTCCAAAACAGAAACTTTTATCCTCCTATTTCATTTTCTCTCTTTTTCTTGTTCTCTAACCTACTTTTTTTCTTCTTTTCTTACAATTTTTTTTTTTTTTGTTTTCTGATTCCTACTTGTAATCCAAAAAACAACAACTGTTCAGTATGTCCTCTACGCTTAGCTTAGTGAACAGAATAGAGCCACCGACAGACCATCCTCGACCTTTTAGTGTTGTCTTCTGTTGTGGTTCCCACTTCGAATGAACCAGCAACTCTAGATTCAACCTTCTTTCAGACTATCTTTTTTTTTCTTTTCTTTTTTTTTTCTTTTTTTTGGCAATGGATTTTGCAGCAAGAGTTTTGCTGCCCCTGTGCTCTTCGAGCCCAGGCAAAATGGCAAAGTTCTATTAAATACAGTGGTGTGTTGTTACCCCCACACAACACAAATGGGTCATCTCAGGTATTATGTATTCTCAACAATCAAACGTTGTTGACGCTTCAGAAGAACCATAAGTTGTGCGAAAGAAGGCCGCAGATTGGGGTCACTGCAGGAAAAATGAAGAATTCAGTGAGTTGAGGATTATAGAGCGAGTTGATGGAGGAAGGTACGAGGAGAATGTGAGTACCTTTGCCAACAGTCGCAGATTATCTTTGCAACTACAGGGTCAACCTCTTTTGGTATCTCAAGGCGTCTGTTTTGGAATCCTACAGCTCCAACTACTTGCATTGGGTTCATCCCACTCCATGGCATACGCATCGTAGTTAATTCCCACAATATCACACCAAAACTGTATACATCACACCTGCAAGTAAAAAGACACAAGTTAGGACAGGAATATTATCACCGTCAACTACAACAACTGTCGCACAATTGAATGAGATTCAGATAGAAGTGAATTGTAATACAAGATTCTCCTTACTTTTCATTCGATGGTTCGTTTCGTAAAACTTCTGGTGCCATCCACTCAGGCTGCAGTCCATCATCAACAAAAATGAATTATCCATTTGTCAGATATCAAAGAGCTCCCGTAGTCTTACTCTTCAAACAATATGAAAATATGTAGCATAACTAACACGAGAGTAGGAGAGACATAAACAGAGGAGATAGCTCAGATAAGGTCCTGAAAGAGTTTTGCAATTCTTAGAGGATTACCGTTCCAGCAGTGGATTTTGAAGACAGAAATGTGTGATGCTTCAAACGAGATAAACCAAAATCAGCAACCTGCACAGACACGCCAGAAGAATGAGTATTCTTCAAATCGCAGGAAAACCTTGAACATTTTCCCACAGAAAAGAACCCTTAAAGAAACAAAAGCGTTTTTCAAAACCCTAATATATGCCTAGGACATCAGTTTAATTTTGTAGTCGTCAAGGCAACAAAGACTCTAGCAGACTAGCACCCACCCAGATGACTACTTTCATGCTAAATTTAAATGCGAAATCAAACCTTGACAACCCAATTTTTATCAACTAGGAGATTCGGGGATTTCAAATCACGATGCACAATTGTCGGATGGCTTGTGTGTAAGTAATTCATTCCTTTGGCCTGTGAACAACAAATAGCACATCAGTAAACATGAAGAAAACAAGAAACTAGAATTTCAGGGATTCCCACATCTACTTATCAAAGGATATATCATACCACATCTAAAGCCATTCTCAGCCGTCGTTTTTCATCAAGGTGAATGTTAGGACGATGCAATAACCTATATAAACTTCCCCTGGAAACAACAAAAGGATTGATAAAGATACATGCAGATTCAGAAAATTGGTTTACATATGAAAGGATTGATAAAGTTTCAAAGTAGTAAATTCAAGTATATGAAAACAGTCAAATGAGAGATATACAAAGCAAATCCAAGGAGAAATATGTTGGAATGAAACTGAGAAAGCACAACAAACCTTGGAAGAAATTCTGTTAGTATGGACAGATTAGGAGGGCGCGTGACTGCTCCCATGAAAAGAACAACATTTGGATGCCTCAGCCTGAGCATTATTCTCACCTACGGAAAGGCACAAATTAGTAAGATACCGAATCTGACTATCAACATAACAAATGCTTATCCATATAAGTTGATGTGATGCTTACTTCACATCTGAACTGCTCCAGTGCATCACCACATAGGTCTTGGTCCAAGAACTTCTTCACAGCTACCTCCTGTCATGCAGTAGAAATACTATCATTACTAAAGAAAACCCGGAACCAAACATGTATCTTGCTCTTATCCCAAACCCTAGGTGACAAAATAGACAAATTATCCCAACTAGTATAACTTACAGTGCCATTCCAATCTGCATGATATACCTCCCCATATGAACCTGCAATATATAAAACATTCAGATTTTATATACCCATTGTTCAAAATGTGAAGTGATATTGGAGGACAGTGCAGAGCCCATCTAACTGAGATACAATCAGCAAAAAGAAAACCAGTCTCATTAACCAGTTCACTACTCTTAGACGTAAGTTGGAACCATAGACATAAGAGCTGTGAGTGCAGAGCCCGTCTAACTGAGATACAATCAGCAAAAAGAAAACCAGTCTCATTAACCAGTTCCCTACTCTTAGACGTAAGTTGGAACCGTAGACATAAGAGCCGTGAGTGGAAGGTACTAGAAACAGGTAGCAAGCATACTCATTGCACTACATGATATGATATGATAGAATGAGAGTCAACGTGAGCATTGCACCTCATGCTCAAGCAAGCAGAAACTAACTTCAAGAGGATAAGTCTTTCATGCTTACCTAAACCAATTCGCTCACCAGTCTGAATATCTTCCCATGGGATCTCCCATTCTGCAACTTCATCCATCACTGGACTGTTCCACTCATTCTGACTGCTGCCTGCTGTATGCAAATCATGGCTTTCTGTTTCCATATGTTTTAGCATAGCTCCTGCATTACACATTTGACAATCTTGTGAAGATATGGTCTCTACTGTTTCCATTGTCTTCACAATCCTTCCTCCATTTCCATGACAACATTGGGCACCACCGACATGAAGGGGACTATCCTTTTGATGTTGGCATGAATCACCTGCATATAACATTGAATGTTCGTGAACTAGTCCTTCATTTGATGGACCTCTTAGAAAAGGATTACCACCCCCATACACAGGATCAGATTGGACTGCCCCAACTAACTCATTATCAACCAACACAAATCCCTCACTTGTAGTTTTTTGCTTTCTAGACTTGTCCTTCGTATCAATTGCTTCTCCTTCTGTGAATGGGACTTTCTGCTCTTCAGTTTCCCGTAGAGGAGCTATATCAGAAAACAAATCTGGCGGGGGTGAAGCACCACTCTCTAACAAAACAGCATGTAATTTCTGTGCAAATTCTGGATTTTGTGCTGCACTTATGACATACTTGGAGACATCTTTGACTTTCATTTTTTGGGCAGATGAAGCTTTTCCTTTGGTTCCTGATAAGCCTTCACGTGGTTTGCGTAATGAAGGAAGAAGCTTTCCGAATTCATGTTCAAACACTTCAGTTTGTTTCTTCTCTACAGGATTGACATCTTTCTCTATTAAGTGGTTTCCAACACCTGATGCCTCGTTTGACTCTGAACCATCAACTTCTGGAGCACTGTGAGGAACGACTGAACTTACTGCAAGTACTCCACTTTTGTCTTCAGAATGCAAGTCGATCATGTCAAGCACAAGAAAAGAACTGTTGGCAGTTTCTACAGAAGTTGCAGTGCTTAGTGCATCTGCTCGAGAATCTTCAATATTGCTTGGTAACTCAGCAGGAATAAGTGCACCCGGAGCTCCCATTAGGTCAATTATGTATTCACTGCATTATTCAACCAAGATTTATCAAAACTAACCAACGTTTCCAGAAAACATTCATCTTAATCACATGGATTCAGTAAAAACGACAGTTTGAAAACAGGAATCTCAAGTTTTTGACATAATGGGACGAGAAGTATTCAGCTTGCAGAGGTATAGAAAAGGAAAGCTTATCAGTTTTACAACTTGAATTAGGAAGGGAGGGAAGACAAGTGATATTTCATATGGTAGCTTATATATTAAAATGTTAAACTACATCTCCGTTTCTAAGTGGGATTTATACTCGCGCATTCTCACACAAATAACAAGTCACACGCCACTTAAATTGCCTCAATAACCAATGTCAAATTATCTCATTAATAGCAAAATGAGAAAAGGGAATAGGATATTACCATTCATAACCAATCCTAATCAAATTCACAGCTCCCTCATCTGTACCAGTGTAATAGCTCCCTTTCACCAATCTACACGGAAGATTAACCCGATCTGCCAGAACCTAGCAACATGGATGCAAGATATATATTTAAATCAAGTTGTTGAAGGATCAGTATCAAAATTACAAACACCAGAATAAATAACATGCACTGAAGAACTAGAGATTAAAATGGAAAGACCAAAAATAAGTAGATCTTTCGGACTCCGAAGCCCTAGGACCAAAAATGAATATACGAAAAACTGATTAAAACCAAAGACTGAAATGGCTGATGGTGTACAAGGTGGCATCAATTCCAAACTCCCCTTTCGCTTTTCAGGCAAGTTCTGAACTACTGGTGCACCATAAGGGGTACACACAGACACATCATACATATTAACTAACGTTTCTGTCACGAAACTTACTAAACGTCTTATGGCCCTGTGCAATGTTATGTTCCAAAACAGACCTTGCTACCAAATATCTAGTGTGAAATGCTTAAGGTTGGTCACTGCAAATACTCTTTCTTCCTGTCTGAGTTGGAACATGGATCCAGGTCATGTCTTAAGAGATACTGAAGTATTAGAGACAATAAAATCATATTTATGTCTACCAGCAGACAGGTCCAAAGATAAATTGTGGGGAGCATGGGTCCTCTATTCTATGTATAGCACCAGCTAAATCGTTCATAATGATGACAAACTTGTAATCTATGAACAAAAATTACTTACCTGAAAAAAGGAAAACATTTATGAGTGGGTCAAATTTCATGATTTCATTTGCAAGTCACAACTACTATTAAATCATCCACTATAGTCTATAAGTAACTGCTATGAAATGCACTCCATTGGCATAGGAAGGTGAAAAGATGACAGGGCAAACAAGATAATGTGCCTGGATTGAGTTTAATAGACAATAAAATCATCATTGTAAAAATAAAAAAGAAAGGCTCGAGAGAAAAACCTTAAAAAGCAAAGCCCTGTGGCGCGAAAGTCCAATATCAAAGCAACCAAGAGGAAGGACTATGGTGTTTAAAGTTCTACGTAACTCGTAACTCCTATCAATCCACCTTCGTATCATTTCATCCGCATCAGCAACTGGACCACCCATGGTTTCAACAACCAAATCAGCAATCTTCTGTACCAAACCACTTGCTATTGGATCAGCCTCTGAAGTTTGGCACTCCAAAGACAAAGAAACTGCTCTTCTCTCAAGCAGTTGTAGTGCATGATCGATAGAGCGGTCTACTAAAATAACTCCATAATCGATGTTATCTGAAGTAGACACTCCCTGGAGATCCACCAGCAACGGCATCTTTCCTTGTGTGCTTGAAAATGAAGTTCCATACACATCATAAAATCCATCCACAACTTTCTCATCGTAATTTACAACATTATAGTTCTGCACCACGAAAATCACTAAAATTAGACATATCCAAGTCCAACACATTTTCTCAATAACAATCTTAGTTTAGCAATCAGAGACGACCCTCCTCATTTTCTATGTTAACCAAAAACTATACGACCATAGTATCATCCTTACGCTAATTTCATTCATTTCCTTTCGACTATACATCGCACACGAACTAATCTACTGTACAAAACAATCACACCATTGCACATGAATTAGACATATCCAACACTCTTTTTCAACAACAAATCTCGGTTAGCAATCCAGTTATCTAATCCTGTTCATTTTCTATGTTATGTTAAGCAAATACTATAACCCATCCTTGCGCTAATTTCATTCCTTTCCTTTCGACTCTACAACGCACATGAACTAATCTACGCTACAAAAACGATCATACCATCGTACATCTTTCGCCTATTTAACTAGCCAAATCACTACATTGTGTTTTCGTGAAAAAATCAAAAATTATCAATTCTACCGACAACGTTTACACACAAAATTTAGTAATTTTGTAACTTTGAATAGAATTTCACATAGAAATGAGTTCAATTTAACAACCCAAACAATTCAAATCACCCTAATTCATTCAAACCCTAATCCCCAATTCACCCAAATTGAACAAAAAAAACCAAAGATAAAAATCAAAACTTGGTACTAACCCAGTAACGAAGAGAAAGAAAATCAACAGGAGATTCCACCACCGGACCAATAGAACCACCACCACCACCACCAACACAAGGAAGAACCCGGCTGCTCCTTTTATGAGCTTTAATCTGATGATCTAATTCACTATCATCTGGATCCGATGCACTTATAGCTAATGCTAATTGCACTTGAAACTCTTCTTCAAAGAAATTAAAATCCACTGTATTATTAACAACCACATTATTACTACTACTACTTGTTGAACTCGCCGCCGCCACGTCAGCAGCACCACCGCCGCCGCCGCCGTCAGTGGTGGCGCTACTAGTACTGGTTGTATTAGACTGACCCAATCGGTTGTGGTGACCACTGTTGTTGTTGTTGCCGATATGAAGTTTTCGGAGAAGATGTTTCATTTTCGACATGAAAAAAAAGATCAAATTTTTAACATGAGAAATGGAAAAAAGATTGGATTTTTATGGGTTTGAAGGAGAAGGGGGGGAGAATCTAGGGTTTGTGAACAACTTGGTAAAATGAAATACCCAAGTTGTGTTGATTTTGATTTTGGGGGCTTATGCCCTTCTCCTCCAACTTCTTCTCATAACTTTGTAGAGAGAAAGTTAAAAAAAGATAGAATAATAATAATAAGCAGGAAATTAAATGATTAAATAAAAAATGATGGTGATATTTAATTGAAATAAATGGAGGGAGAGTCAATGGAATTTTGTGGTGTGGGAAAAAAGAATAGGGTAAGAGGGAATACAGAAGAAGGCAATTGGGGAAGGATGGATGGTACCAAGTAAATGCCAAAATGGGGTTGAGAATGAAGGGATTTTGTTTGTGTAATTCACAAGTTGCACCAAAAATATTCATTATTACTTTTTCAATGTAATAAATTATCAGAAAACCTACAAGCTTTATTAGAAAAACAAATAAATACGGTGTCGGATGAGAGTCTAGCTACAAGCTGGGTCCTAATCCCTTTCTGAATAGCAAAACTTATCCTAATGAAAAAGAAATTACCAACATTAATATTAATATTATGCCTGGCCATTTAAGTCTTCACTCTTCTCAAAAACTCCACAGTCTCGTTCCCAAGTTCTCCCAAGGTAGTAAAACCCACGGTTCCAAAGTTGTACCCATTTTCTCTACACACCTCTAGGGATTTGCTTCGCTTCTGTTCAATAGCACTAGCCAATGCAACCCCAGGCGCGAAAGCTTGAACACCACCACCCGTGAAAGGTGAGACACCAGTGACATCGAAGCACGTGTCATGCACGCCCATTATCCCAATTATAGACCAAAATGTCTGCGGGTCTCGAACTACGGCCTTCGTCAGAGTGAAAACCTAGTGCAACTTCAAGTTTGAAAGGTACTCATGCTCTGAAACAAATATCTGCAAAGGTATCTCTTACAAGATCATGGCGAAGTTTCAACCCAACTTCAGTTGCACAGTGTATATCATGATCACCGTATGCATCCATTCGTCTTCCGTAGCATAAGCATGGACTATCTTCTTAAACATGGGGATATCAAGCATGCAGCAAAGGATTGAGTTGAAATGGCGTGGGCCCATTTTCTGGCCACGCCCAGTTGCAGGGATAGCAAGCAAGTAATCTTTTGCATGTGGTTTCTTGTTGCATTGCCATAATGCAAGATCTCTTCTAGACATAGCGTAGGTTGTAGGCATATATTTCGTCACATTTGCGAAGTATTGAACCGCCAAAGCTTTCATAGGATGGGGGGCTGATTCATCGACGCTTAGTGAAGATTCAAGGCCACAAACCTCAACGAAATTGTCCATAGCTTGTTTTAGTGCAGGGCCTCTGACTGTAATGCCTGACTGCGAAAGAATAGTACCCTGTAATTGTAGAGTTTGTAAGTAGGATGCCAAGTAGTTGTAGTGTATAGTATCCTACATGGAGTAGCTAGCCTAATAGATGTCGTGTATGTACCTTCTCCCAACTTCTTCATGCATAACCTCTTGTTGATGTCAGCCTGGATCTTTTTCTTTGCAGGTTTCCGTTGCTTAGAGTTGGTTGGTGTAGCATTATACTCTGCCAGCAAACCTTGAATGGAAATAATGTGACCTCCATCTTCACGCCAATGTGCAAGTGACTTGTTAATGGAATTCAGTTGATATCTCCTCCTCATACCAGACCACTTCTCCGAACTATTGAGTGGAGCATAATTCCTTAAGACGCAAACAGAAAACAACAACAACTCCACCCAGTTTGAAATCTCCATGGGGCTCTGGATGACCTTGTCCATGGTGTGTTTATATGCTCTAGAAAAGCTTAACCTACAGTTTGTGGGGATGTACTTGGTGGTATGGATTTGCGGACGGAAGATCTTACCAAGCAGTTCTACATCGAGTCTGAACTACTCCTCACCATTATGGTCTCTATCTGTAGAGGTGGTAATATCTGCAACTGCTGGTGTAGGCTTGTCAATGCCGTGGATGAGGAAACTCAGGGTATTGTCTTGTAGTGGTGCAGCAATGATTTTAGGGTGATTTTTGCAGGCTATTCTCCATGTGTGTGTCTTCATACATGATGTGCAAAGCCACAATTTAAGTTGTTGAAGTGTTGATTCCCATGAAGAGTAAACTGCAACATTTTCACAAATCCTTGCTCTGCATATATTGTTCCCATCACCAGGCATATGGTGTTTGTCTTCCAGATGGCGTCCCAGGGATGCATGGACAAACCCCCTATGTTTGACACCATTGGAACAACCATCAAATCCGCGGAAAGGGCAATCCACCAAGGATCCATGATTCTGTGATGAACTCGGGTGTTGATAATGGTTGGGAGAGGGACATGGGCTGTGATTTTGACTGCTTGTTGATCTTGTCTTAGGCATGGTAATTGATCATCAGACATGAACACACAAATAACCACTTTCCTAAGCAAATAACCGCCAACAGATGGTGGTAGAACGATATGAAAAGTGGGTGTTGTGATATCAGTGTGTAGGGGAGAAGAAGAAGAAGAATTGTGTAGTATGATTTGTTGGGGAAAATAAGACGTGAATTGGAGAAAAAAGAGGGAATTTCAATCTCCCCTCTTATTTTAATATGACTAGTACGGATTCCTGGATATAGGATTTTATTCCTACTACCAAAACACGCCGTATAATACATACGGTGGTTTGAGTTAGAAATTCGTTAAAACTAATTTTTGATCGATACAAGAAAAGGATCGGTTAAGTTGAGACTGATTTGATATTTTGTTACTAATCTCTTTTGTTACTTTTTCATTTTACATTTATTATGAACAGATATTTTGACAAAAAATATATCCATTGTATAATAAAGTCCCGCCAGAAAATAGAAGGGATTTTACTTGTGTAAAATTAAAACGTTATCATTTTAATACAGTGGTAATTTGAGTTTAAAACTTGATGGGATCCATTTTTTATCGGATAGAGAAAAACGATCACTTAGGTTGACAATCTTGAGATACTCTGTCAGTATCTGTTTTGTTACATTTTCAATTTAAATTCATTAAAGCAGATGTTTTGCTAAAGTCATTGAATGATGATACCAATGAACTCAGCTCAAAACTCGTCAGCACCAAATACTTTACCATTAAAAGAACGAAAAAAAAATCGTATTTTGCAGTATGTTTTTCTTTCTGAAAGCCATCCATGATTAACGGTTGAATTTCTTACTATTTTCATAAATGCTAGTATGATTATGCACTAACTAACTTAGGATTAAAACATAAGATTAGTCTTATAGGCTACATGGAGTGTTGAATGTCAACCGCATTTTACAATCTAGCTAAGTTGACACCAAGCACTCCTGTACAATGTCTATTCTTTGCTTTCTTTTTCCATTTTCTTTCCTTTGATTCGATGATAATGTCAATTTCAACTAGTGAAACATATGTAAATCATTTCAACTCCATATTGAAATTGAAAAAAGCATTTGAAATCTTCATTGCCAAAAGAAAAAAAAAATGTAGTACAAGATGGTAGGCCATGTAGAATGTACAAGGATGTTTGTAGTACAATGAATTTTGAACATCACAAACTAAAAGCTTTGATCCACTACAATAAGTTTAAGATAATTTACTTTTGAAAAGATGCATCATCAAGAAAAATATATTATTGTGGATTAAGTTTTGCAAAATATGGGAAAAATAAGGAAGAAGATGAGAAAAATAATTTGGATAGAGATTGATGAGATGCTATTGTGAGTGAAATAGACTTAACATGTCACTCTTTGTTGTTTGTTTTTCTAGAGATAGTCACACTCAAGCATCCTTTTAGGCTAAACTTATAAGTTATATAACTTATAAGTGCCCCCACTTGGAATCACAAAGGCTTTGGACGTGTCGTGCATTTGTGAGCATGGAGGTGATGACTTATCACTGCTTTGCCTAACTAAAACATTAGTTCTCATTGCTATTGCTATTGCTATTGCTATGCTCGTCTCTCTTTCTCTTTCTCTGATTTGTGCATTGTGTAACACATCGGTCGTTTACAATTTGGTGATTCA
>JAJJMA010201838.1:0-16353 GCA_023529015.1 Papaver nudicaule | reverse complement strand
TCCTCGCATTCTTATACGTTTGAATACTTTTTCGCATGATAATAGATCTGATGGCTGTTAGGTGTGATGTAGTTATGCAAATTTTACACCCATACAAGTACCATGACTGTTATCTATCGAGCTCTTCAGGAGGATCTCTAATTCTTGACTCTCTCTAAACTTCAAGAAGTAGCAGCACGATCAGTCATCATAATGCCTACCTTGAAGGAAAAAGCCCAACTACTGAAGTATGGAAAACTTTAGGAGGCCGACAAAACCCATGTGCCTAGGAGCTCACTCTCGACAGACGACAACAACAGAAAAAGAAAAGCAGAAGAGCGTCTTGCTGAACACAGGGTACATGACTCAACCTCGATGACCATGATGAGAGGTGTGACGTCAATGCCAGAGGAAGGCTCACGACGACAACAAGATGGGATCGACTTGCTGAACGACATCTCAAAGAGAGAAGCAAGAGAGCTACCGGACTCCTGGGTCCGAGATAAATTCGTGGAACTACCCGAAGTTTTGAGAGTTCCCACTACCGAAGAGATGGAGCAACCCCGGTATTGTCACTACCATAGGAGAGTCAGCCACGCCACGGCCCAGTGTTACAGTTTCAGACGTATCCTCAGTTACCATATCCTCAAGGGTAAGGCGCGTTCTCCCGAACTGCATCAAGGGCCTCCAAGCATCGAAACTCTCACTGACCATAAAGATCCCGTGAACCAGAGGGTGGAAAGTCTAATGCACCAATTATGCGAAATTTTCTGCTTCTCAAGGCATCAACGCAAAGATATGTTTACAACACTTAACTACGTGGTATCGAGGAGGCGACTACCACTTGAAGAGATGAAGAATCCACACACGCCAGCTCAAAGCGAATCTTCGGTGAAATATGACTGGGGACTGTTAGCCAGACAGGGTTGGGGAATCCTCACCACTACGTGTCTGTGTAACACCGAATTTCCCAAAATGTTGCTGGAACCAGGAACGAAAATCAATATCGTCTCCGCCATGACACTAGAGGCTGCAGGGATCTCACTACATGATGTCACCCATTCTCCGACGACGTTGGAGGATCCAGAAGGAAGGTCAGTGATAACCCATGGACAAGTAACTCTACAAGTGAAGGTGAACAAAGTACATACGGAAGCCGAACTCTACGTTGTCACACAAAGTTTGGAATACGACATGATTCTCGGTCATCCTTGGTTCAACAACAACCAAAGCCTACTCAACGGGACTACAACCCCACCAGAAGCCTCGACTCAACCCGAAGACCCCCAAATAACAACAATATCTCTGCATGAAGTGCTGGAAGCCTCGACAGACTCCGAAGAGGAACAACAAGAATTACACTCCCGCGAAAGTTTGACGTAGCTCTTATCACAAGGTACGAGTGGATCACATACCCAGCTCAATATTTTAGAGAGTGGATGGCCCTTTTCTCTGGTCACGATACCCTTAGCATACTATTCAATAAATTGAACACGAGAGACAGAGACACCAACGAAAAGTCTACCAACCGGTCTCGGTGATCACTCCTACACTGGAAATTCCACAACCCTAGAGCCGCGTTAACTAGTAATAGGGACTTCAAAGTAGGGGAATGGGTGATGAAGATTGCTCGACAATGAGGAGAGCGACCCAAGGGACTCTACATAGTCGCAAAGTCTACATTAAATGGGTATTACAGGCTGGTTTCGGTCAGAGACGGATACAAGGATGCGGCAACGATAAAGAAGAGATGGGTTGAAGCATACCATGATTGATTCTTAATAATAAAAAAAATAGATCTATCATATGTAGTCCAAAAAATGAGATCTACTCTCTCATCGTTTTTTTTTTAGCTCAGCTGGTTGCTAGGCTTCCGTCCAGATCTTGTAATCCTGTTGATTCTGATTCAGATTCAGATTAATAATATATGAAACTTCCAATAAAAAATAAAAAAATAAAAAAAATCTCTTAAACCGTGAGTCCAGAAACGAAACCAGAATACTCAGAAAAGACCAGACAACACGATAGCCCCAGCTTTCTCACGGACATCCCTCATCTTATAAAGCACGTCTCGCTCTTCTTCGAACCTAGCTTCCAACTCAGCAACCTCATTTTCTTTCATGGCGAGAGCATCATCTGTAACAGCATCAGCCTGAATCTTGGAACACTTCTGCTTTTCGAACCGCTCCCGGAGCCAAGCCACATTGAAAGATTCAGACTCAACAACGGCTATAGCGTCCTCTTAGTCCCGCAGCATCTCTGGTTCAACCTCACGCATGGAATACTCACGCATCTCAGTAATCCGCTCCAACAGAACTCTAACGAAGCCTTCTGCCAAGGCACGATTTGCATCCTCTCTGGCAATGTGCCCGAACTCCATCCAGATACGCGTATACATGTCGTGATATGCCTTCGGTATGACAAAGCCACCTACGACTACCTGGTTAGCTCTGACTCTGCTCAAAAGGGGAAACGCAACACCACGATTCGGGTAAAGAGCATTCATCCTAGCCTCAATAGCCCTCATCTCGGCGTCAATAGTGTCCTCGGAGTCGGAGTCCTCAATCTCCTCAGTATCGCCATCATCAACAACTTCGTCGTCTACATTGTCATCCATATGCATATTCACAGTGACGTTAGTGGAAGGAACCGCACGAAGAGCATCAACATCGTTGGTCATCATCATTTCATCACGCATGAACCCACGGACTCCCTCCATAAACTAAAAAGGGGGGGGGGGGGAGTTAATAACTGCATGGAGTCAGAATAGGAGCTGTCGATAGCCCATGAACAAGAGAGAAACAGTCAGAAGTATGAAGGGACGCGAACCACTTACCGTGCCGGGACTCGACGCCTCACGAAGGGGTGAAGAGTTATTGGCCCTCTCAAGCACCTCTTGATCCCCGTCATCAACGTTCGAGGACTCCATGGGTTCGTTGTCTCCTGGATGATTCGTCTACAAGAAGAAAACATAAGAATGAGACCCTTGCTGAACATTACCGTGGAAATAAGATAACCTCTACGATGACAAAGAACTCATTACCATCATATCAGCATCCTCGTCATCAACAGAAGCTCGTCTACTGTCGTCTGAGGAACATATCCTCTAGGAAGCCTCATCCTAGGTCTTTCTCTCCTAGTGCCTCGAACAGAAGTTACGTCGGTCAACTGGGGACTCGGGGCTGGGCTCACCTGTGGAAGAATAACAAAGAATAAAGAGAGGGAGATCTAACAATCAAAAGCAGATTACAATCAAGCTAGCATACCTGAGAGGGGGCAATGGGAGCATCTCGTCCTACGCCCTGACCACTGACGAAGCCATAGAGGACTTCAAGAGCGTCATTCCAAAACACGTGATATTCAGGAGTCACCCTCGTCGGCCTGTGACGGTAAATAAAAGGAAAGCGATGATTGGGGTGAAGTGACACATCAAGTGAAGCTCGCAACTCCGCTACAGAAGGCATGGGGAGAAACCTCGAGGGGACGTCTTAGTCGAAGCCCATCACTCTCGCTGCTCTGTCAATATTGTAAGGCATCACCACCTCTTCCCCGCGAAAGTATCCAAGGATGTAGCCAGGCGTACTGCTGTTGAAAAAGATAGCCTGCCCGACAGTAAGGCCACTCGACTCTCGAGGTCCCGATTGTATCTCAACACCGGGTGCATCCGTGAAAGTTACAGGCTGGACAATCTTGGAGAAAAATTGATGTACCACGGACGGAAATTAATGTTCCTCTCGTCATCCAGCAAATTTCCCAGTTTTGGAGAGGAAGTGGGCAATTTGGTGATCCACTGCAAGATTCGAGGACTCTCCTTCAGTTTCTTACCCAAACCAGGGGCGTTTGTAGGTCTATGAGCTTCGTAGTGCTCCCACAAGATTGCCTGGAGGAATGAGGGATTTAAGTAGGTGCTAACCCTACTAACACCAGACACCGACATATCCCGGACTAGAGCGTCAAACTGAGCGTACTGAGAACCGAGAAATAGGCTACCGATAGGCAAACTTTGGCCATGAGCCAGGAGAACAGCCAAAGGGACAACATGGGGTTTCAAGGTACCAAGGGGAGCGTCACTAAAAATGTCTTTAGACAGCCAAAGTACCAGGAATGCCGCAATGCAAAGGGTGCTCTCTGGCTTACCACCAGCGGGACTCGCGCCGCCTACATACCAGTGACGAGTCCATTCTATATAATTTTCGCTTGAAGAAGCTTTAGCCACTTGCAATTCTTGAATCTTTTTGTTCAAGACTTCAATCATTGCATTCTGAGCCGAGGAATAGCTGTCTGGAAGATTCCCCAACATTGGAAGGTGGTATAAAGCAGCAACTGCCTCTAAAGAAATGGTGAACTCGCCCCAACTCATCACAAAAGTTTTGGTCGCCCTGCACCAACGTAGGAGGAAAGTAACGATAGCACTGACATCTTTATATATTTTCAAACTCCCAGTTGCCTTCACCGCATAGAATATGCCCGCTCGCTCCAAAATTGGCTGAACCTTCTTGTTCGTTAACATAAAATCATACCAAGCACAACATTGAGTCACGGGAAACTGAGGAACTTTGACGTCGACAGGCGCACCAATACACGCCTTGGACTCCATGCAGAACCTGATAGCCTCACCCGACACCAGCGTGGAGGAATCATCAAGGTCTCCTTGCCTCGGAAGGAAGCAAGCAGAGAAGACTCCATGACCAACAAGCGCATTCGGGTTTCTAACAACAGGGCATATGAAAAACCATTGGCACACCTGGGAGTCCTAGCAGCAGTATCACGGACATAATGATGACTGAAAAATGTCTCTTGGTCACCACCATGTCTTCTCTGTAACACGCAAACAATCCCTAGTAAGTTACTACATACTCATGCACGCAGTAGTAATCATTCTCCTAATAACATGAGTAGTTATGCATGCACACTTACTATAGTGCACACGCAAAACCATATGTATGCCACACAAAGGATTGGACCTGGCCAATGGCCAAGGCCGCGTATATATATATATATATATATAATGTATACACGTGTGTGGCGCCATAACCATGGTGCCACCAAATTGGCCTTGGCCCCTCGGCCAAGGCCGTCATTATGTATTGTACCTGATACAATACAAGATCTGAATTCGTAATCGTAAAGTATAATCATCGTATACTGCTCCGGTGGCAGGGAATAAACGTAAAATGAGTTCTTACAATAATCATGTCCCTCACAGACAGAGAGAAGAAGATTAAATAATATCTTCTGCTAACGGCCAACACCAATAAGATGGTGACACGTGCCCTATCAACCAATAAAAGCAACGACTAACTAGACAGACACGCTAAAACTAATCCTCGGAAGGCTTTAAGGGCTGACCTAAACAGACAACTCACTCTCTTATATTCTGAACTATGACATTACCTCCCCCTCTGAAACTGTCCTTGTCCTCAAGGAAGAATTTTCTGAAATGAGCTTTAATATGTAGGGCATCCTCCCAAGTAGCATTTTCAGCTGTTGCATTTGTCCATTGCACCAATATCTGCTGGACCTTCTCACCATCTCTAAGAATGCACCTGGAACCCAAAATTTTGGAAGGTTGCACCACTATTTGCCCTTCATGATCAGTGATAGGTAGCTGTGGAGAAGGAATATAGGCCTTACCAATCTGTTTCTTCAACTGGGAGACATGAAAAATAGGATGAATTCTTGATGAAGGAGGTAGCTGCAGCTTATAAGCAAGAGTGCCAACCTTCTGTATTACTTCAAAAGGACCATAGTATTTAGCCGAAAGCTTGAAGTTCTTTCTAAGAGCTACAGAAGCTTGTCTGTAGGGCTGTAACTTTAGAAAAACCATGTCTCCCACCTCAAAACTCCTGTCAGTTCTCTTCTTATCAGCATAAAGTTTCATTCTCTCCTGAGCTTTCACCAAATTCTCCTTAAGTACATCCAAAACATCATCCCTTTGTTGGAGATAGTCTTCAACAGCAGCAACAGATGTGATGGAATCAATAGGGAATGCTAAATGTGGAGGAGTATAACCATACAAAGCCTGAAAAGGACGCATCTGAATGATGGTGTGAAAATTTGTGTTGTACCACCATTCAGCCAATGGTAGCCATTTCACCCAATTAGAAGGTTTATGACTTGTCATGCACCTCAAATAGTTCTCCAAACAAGCATTTACCCTTTCAGTTTGGCCATCAGTTTGGGAGTGATAAGCAGTACTGAGTTTAAGTTCAGTGCCCAATAACTTAAAAAGATCTTGCCAAAAATGACTAGTAAATACCTTGTCCCTGTCAGAGATGATAGAAGCAGGTAGTCCATGAGCCTTGAAAACTTGGCCAAGAAAAGCTTCAGCCACTGTAGCTGCAGTGTAAGGATGCTGAAGTGCTATAAAGTGAGCATATTTGGTTAACCTGTCAACCACTACCAAAATAATAGATTTCCTCTGGCTCATAGGTAAACCTTCAATGAAGTACATAGAGATGTGTTGCCATGGATGATCAGGAACATCTAGGGGGTGAAGGAGGCCTGCAGGAAGGGTAGTTTCCACTTTATTCCTCTGACAAACCTCACAAGTAGAAACAAACATGATGACATCTTTTTTCAGGCCTGGCCAAAAGAAATATGTCCTTGCTCTTTTATAGGTTGCCTGAATCCCTGAGTGGCCACCCACTGTTGAACTATGCACTGAGTTCAAGATAGAGGATCTTGTAGCACCAACATTTCTTACATAAATCCTGTTTTTATACCTCAAAATACCCTGGAAAAAGTGTAGTTAGGAATAACAGTAGGATTGGCCAGTAATATAGGAAGTAGTTGCTGAACTTTTGGATATGTCTCATAACTGAGTGTAATGTCTTGAGTCTAAGAAGCAGAAGATACAGACATTTGGCAAGAACTCTCAGCATGTGGTAGTTTAGAAAGAGCATCAGCAACCTTGTTTTCTACTCCTTTCTTATAGCTGATAGTATAATCAAAACCAAGTAGTTTCATTAGCCATTTTTTCTGAAGAGTAGTAATAATCTTATGTTCCAAGAAAAACTTGATACTCTCATGGTTAGTTTTGATAATAAAGTGATGTCCTTGTAGATAATGCTTCCATCTGGTGACTGATTGGACTATAGCAAATAACTCTTTCTCATATGTAGACATAGCCAAAGATCTTGTGCCAAGTGACTTGCTAAAGAAAGCAATAGGTTTACCTTGTTGCATAAGCACAGCTCCAATGCCTGATCCTGAAGCATCTGTTTCCAGTGTAAATGGAAGGGAGAAATCAGGTAAAGCCAATACAGGAGTACTAACCATGGTAATCTTAAGTGCATGAAAAGCATCAGTTGAAGCAGGAGTCCACTGAAAGGAGTTTTCTTCTATTGGTCAGTTAATGGTTTGCTTAATATGCCATAACCCTTAACAAACTTCATCTAATATCCAGTGAGACCAAGGAAACCCCTCAAATCCTTAATAGTCTTAGGAATAGGCCACTCCATCATACAAGAAATTTTTGCAGGATCAGCAACAACTCCCTCAGTGGTGACAATGTAACCCAGATACTCCAGTTGTTGTTGTGCAAAGCAACATTTAGAAAACTTGGCAAAGAGTTGATGATGTTGCAACAGTTGAAGAGTAAGTTTCAAGTGTATAACATGCTCTTCCAAGCTGTTACTATAAACCAAAATATCATCAAAGAAAACTAGAATGAATTTTCTTAAATGGGGTTTAAACACTTCATTCATAAGAGCTTGGAAAGTAGCTGGGGCATTAGTCAGTCCAAATGGCATCACTTTGAATTCATAGTGACCCTGATGAGTTCTGAAAGCATTTTTGTGTATATCTTCAGGGTTCACTCTAATTTGGTGATAACCAGACCTCAAACCTATCTTGGAAAAATACTTAGCACCATGTAATTCATCTAAAAGCTCATCAATTATAAGGGTGGAAAACTTATCTTTAATGGTGATGTTGTTGAGCTTTCTATAATCCACAAAAAATCTCCAAGTACCATCTTTTTTCTTGACCAAAAGAATGGGTGAAGCAAAAGGACTATGGCTAGGTTGAATAATGCCAGCATCAAGCATTTCCTTTACCATTTGTTCCACACAGACTTCTGAATATAAAGACACTTATAAGGTCTCATGTTGGGTGGTAAGGAATGAGGTTGAAGTGGAATACAACGATCCAAATGCCTCTGAGGAGGTAAGGATTTTGGTTCAAAGAAAACAATAGGGTATTGGTCAAGAAGGGTGGAAATTACTGCGGGTATAGGAGATGAAGTTTGGGTTTCAGAAGAAATAGAGAATAAATGACCAACAAGGCCATGAGTATACCTCCTAAAAAAATCAAAAACTGCAGTACCACTCATTTGTAGTAAGGATGGTTGAGGGTGATGTCCGGTCAGAGTAATTTGTTTCCCTTCATGTAAGAATGAGATGCTTAACTTAGATAAGTTGAACACAATATCACCAAGCTTTCTCAACCAATCAGCTCCCAAGACAATGTCACACCCACCCAAAGGAAGTAATCTCAAATCACCAGAAAACCTATATATCTGCATACCCCACTATAATTGAGCACAAAAACCAGTACTCACAGTCTTCTTTCCATTTGCAGCAGTCACCAAGAGATGTTGGGTATGCTGAATATTGCACCTGAGGGATTTTGCTAGTTCACAATCAATGAAACTATGAGTACTCCCAGTATCAATAAGCACTGAAATAGCTTTACCCCGAAGAACCCCTGGAATTCTGATAGTGTCACCAGAAGAATGTCCAGTAAGAGCATGAAGAGAAATCTCCATGCCAGACTCAATTGGAGCTTCAATAACATCTTGGATAGTCACAGGAGCTGAAGTATCTTCTTCAAACTGCAATTCTTCACCACAAACCATGAATATTTGTTTTTGTGTACATTTGTGACCTCTTACATAAGGTTCATCACAAGTGTAACATAGTCTTTTAGCTTTTCTTGCCATCATTCGTTCATGAGTGATATTCCTGATAGTATGCTGGAAGAACTAGCTGATGAGGGTGAAAGCAAATTGGTACTGAAAGTTTTTGGTGTAAAGCTGGAAGGTGAAGTAGTAACTATAGACTTGGAAGATACATTTGAGGAATAAGTAGACTTAGGGGATGCATTTGAGCTGGTAAAGGGTCTGGAATGAAATTTGTTGGACTTATGTTGAAGAGCAAGTTTCTGCTCTTGTAGTTTGGCTGAGAAAAAGCTCTCATGAGGGTTGATGGGTTAAACATTTCAATAGATTTTCGGATTTCTTCCTTGAGACCACTTATGAAACTAAATGAAATAGTTTTCGTCTAGGGAAGGATTATGAGCTATCATCAAGGCTTTAAGTGACTCAATTGCTCAAAATAGTCATCAACAGATGTTAATTGACCAAGTTTATTAAAATTGCCAATAAAATTTTCATCAGCTGGGTTTTCAAAACGAGAGCAAATAGCAGTAGCAAAATCGTTCCAAATAATAACATCACGACCAATTCGAAAATTATGAAACCACTTATCTACTTTTCCGTCTAAATACAGGGAAGCAAGATTTACCTTCTGTAATTCCTCCGTTTTTCTGAGCTGGAAATATCTTTCACATTTCTGAACCCAACTGCGTGGATCCTCACCACCAAATCTTGGGAAATCGATTTTTGAAAACTGAGAAAAAATTTTGGTCTCGACCAATATAACCAAATTGGACTGGAATATCGGTTTGTAAAGCATAAGAAGTACTACCGTGGTTGGATGGCGATCTGACATCAGGTTTGAGGATCTTAATCAAGTCAGACAACATTTTAGTCATAAATTCTTCGTTTCTTTTGGTATGAACTTCGAGGTATTCTTCCAATTTCTCCTGTAATAAATCATCAAAAATTTCCCGCGTGTTGACCTCCTGTTTCAACGCAAATTTATCCAGCTTCTGCTCAAGTTTCAGATCGAAAGTTGAATCCAAGTTCTTCAAGAAGTCATCCCATTTCGTCTCCATTTCCGTGATTTTGATTCCTTATTGTTCCGTCCTTTGTTCCAGCTCCTTATTGGTAAGAGCTTGGCCTCCCATGGATGTAAGTGACTGCTGATACCAATTGTACTGCACCTGATACAATACAAGATCTGAATTCATAATCGTAAAGTATAATCGTCGTATACTGCTCCGGTGGCAGGGAATAAACGTAAAATGAGTTCATACAATAATCATGTCCCTCACAGACAGAGAGAAGGAGATTAAATAATATCTTCTGCTAACGGCCAGTACCAACAAGATGGTGACATGTGCCCTATCAACCAATAAAAGCAACGGCTAACCAGACAGACACGCTAAAACTAATCCTCAGAAGGCGTCAAGGGCTGACCTAAACAGACAACTCACTCTCTTATATTTTGGACTATGATAGATTACCAAAGTTGTGGCGCCACAAGTTGTGGCGCCACAAGATGTGGCGCCGTGTCTTTCCCACGGACACGTCTACACCGTGTCCAAATACATATATATATATAATCACACATATATATATGATAACAAAAAAAAAAAACCTAGGTTACCTTGTTGGCCCTTGTTGTTGCTCAACTTGACGACATGATGAACAAGGATTAACAAACATGATTAAAGAGAATGAATCAAAAGAAAGAAAAAGATATATGTAGCTCTGGAAAATTCTTTCTCTTTTCTCTTCTATGTTGAAAGTTTAACCTAGGCATGTTTATCTATATGCATAATCATTAAAGAGTCTTAATACCAGTAGAACTCCTAAAAAAGGAAGAAGACTCAAGGCCCCAAAAATAAAACAAACTCTAGCTAGCCCTAGGGCTGGCGCTACCAAGTTGCGGCGCCACAACGGTGCCGCCTAAAAAAAAATGGCGGGAGACGCGGCATGGCGCCGCGGCCACAGCCGTCACATCTCACGGCGCCATGGCCACGCCTCTTTCTACTCCCTCACCCACGTGTATATATATATATATATATGTATGTAAAACTTTTTCCCTATACACAAGCTTGCCATCAATTTTCAAGGTCATTAACACTAAGACCTGATCTTTTGTAAATCTCTGCTAACAAAAAAAACCTTAGGGTTTCGGGTAATCCTAGGGAAAAGACAAAAGCTTTTTAATAAAAGGAGTTAACTATTCTAAACAAAAAGATAAGGTATCCGAAGACTAGTTATCGGAATCATTATCATTTTCTTCTGGATCTTTTGAGATATCACCATTATCAATCTTGAGGTTCTTGAAATCTTTTTTCAAAATCAGTATCACAAATAGGTGATATGTAATCAAGCAGATTTTTGAAGTCACCTTTCAAATTGGTGAGTTCGTTGTTAATAACCGGCATGTCACTTTTTAGGGTTTGAAGTTTTTCTGCAGCAGCAACTAACTGAACCTTGACGACTTCAAAATCTCTTAGAATATTGTAAATAATTTCAGCAGAGATCATTGTGTCATTATCCTTCTTTTGGTGATCAACAACATTGAAGCAAACGATAGTAGGAGAAAATTCTTGAAATTCAAGAGGATCAACTACTTCTTCATAGAAATATCTCTTGTTTTTCCTTTCATGACCAACACCTTCACAATTGTTTGCTTATTCCATATTTCTCGTGTGACACAACTAGTTATATGTTTAAATATAGTGAAAGTACTTGAACGTGGAATTCAAGTTCTATAGGGTGAGGTATTTAATATCTCAAGTTTGAGATAATAAAGGAACTTGATATAGTATAAACTATATAAGGATGGTGGTTCTGAAACAAAAGCTTCGTTCGCGAGCATCTGAAAATTTCTGGAATGATCTTATACAATTTCTAAAACAAGGGAGTTTCGAAACAACTTGTTTGTTAAGTCGGAAAGTTCACGACTTTTATTAAGAGCAAGGGATTTACAATCTTTCTCACAAAAATTACTCAATTTTGAGTGTGCATGCCTGTATTGAAAGAATTAAGGTATACCCAGAATATGTTGGCAATAATTACATGTTTAATTTTTTTTAGGCAACAAAATTATTAAGTTTAAATATCAACAACATGATTAAATTTTCATGAACCTTCTAGCTTACACATATAGATATTCTCATAGATCCTGGTCTCGACTCTTTCCTTAGGAGCCAGAGGCAATGAGAATTCTAGAGGCAGGATATTAGGTGTTGATATTCACATCGAGTCATTACATTTTGGACTCATAATAGATGTGAATGTACATGGTTAACATGTATTGTAAGACCAATTTTTTTGAGACAGCCATTACGGCAAGTATTTTTTAGTGGCTCAACAGTCACTTACCCCCCTTTTTTACGGAGTAAAAAATCTCATTGGAGCATCGGCTCAACAAAAATAAATCGTCATACGATTGGCAATCAAGAAATTTCCTACAAGGACTATTGCATTTAATACTAGGATCCCACTTTTATTTATCAATAAGACACAATAGCACAGTAGTAAGATGAATAAAATCCTTGAAGTATGTTGTTGTCTTTTGTTCAGAATGAACAATTACTACATTCTTATCTAGACTGTACATAGATAAGAATGGTGACACATAACACTAAGTGTTACGGCGAGTGTTTTCCCACTCACCTTGTGTCAACAATCTTGTCTTACTTTTCCATTTTTCCTTGGAGAAATTATCATAGAAGTTGCTATCATCAAAATAAGGCTCAAGGATTGAAGAGTTACCTGAAGATTTATGTTCATTCCTACGAAGAAGATTATCGATGATGTCTTCATATCCTGAAACAAGCTTGTTTAATTTTTCAACTTGAAACTTATCTTTACCTTTATCTTGGTGGTTACTGTCTGAGGGTGTTTTCTTCTTAGGAATCCAATGTTGAGATCTTATAACATTAGAATTGTTGAAGCGGCAGATTTCCAAATCTACCAGGTTGAGACTGAGCCCTTGTTGCAGACGTAACTTGTGCTCTTAGATAAGTTGGTCTGGGATGAGACCACTGATCGGAACAAGTAGCTCCCTTGATTTCACCGACTTCTTTGAGAACAAGATCCAATTTTCGTTGAAGATCAGTTATTCCTTTGTTCTCAATGTTTTTCCCTTGTTCTGTACGAATAGGAATATTCGTTTTGCACTTTTGACAGAATACATGTGCATCTTTAGACGTTTTAGTGTTTGAGTTGGTGACATGTGTCACACCAACTTTTTCTTCGGAAGAAGTTTTTGTCTTTTGCTTGGAAATAGAAGCAATATTATCGATTGATGCTGGAATTGTTTGATACATGGTTAATTTGTGTATCCCTTACTTGAGGAGTGAAATCTATCCTTTTATTTCTGGTATTTCATCATTAACTATGATTATAGAGGATTCAAGATTAGATCCTTCACTGATAGAGTTTGGCTTAGGATGAAAATCCAAATCTATCATAGTAATATGATTGATAAGTCGATTCACCTTGTGTTTAAGACGAGTAATCTCAGATGCTTGAAAGTTCATATGATTTTCAAGTCCAACACTTTCTTTAATGGCTTCTCTTTCAGCTTCTGAATTATAATCATCAAAGAGACTAAAAGGCAAGGTATCTTGAAGTTTTGGTTTAATCACATTGTTAAAGTTTTCAGACAATGATGACGAGCCGACTTCGGTTATTGACTTATTCGAGTCTTTATCTGGTGTGGTCATTGAAGACATATTTAGGGTTCTCAAATACGTCAAACACAAACAGTTACGTCTTTCAGGTGTTTGTCGGCTCTGAAACCAATTGAAAAGGAGGGGATACCGAGATATACCACCAACTTTTGAATTCGTGAACCTAGTTGATTTGGTTACTTGAACGATCTCAGAAATCAATATTCAAGCAACAACCCGAATACAATTATTTGCTCAAGAACCCTAATCCTAACAAGAACGAGTTCTTGTAGATCTCAATAGAGATGGATTCACTCAAGGGTTTAAATCAACAAACTTGCAATACTTTAATTATATAGATCAGAGACAATATAATCCGGAAGGGAAAAAGTAGAGCAAGACACCAGAAGTTTTGTTAACGAGGAAACCACAACCAACAGAAAAACCCCGAGACCTAGTCCAGATTTGAACACACAAAGTATTAAGTGAATACAGACGCTAGCCTACTCTCAGACTTCGGACTGGAATGTATCGAGACTGAATCAACCCTCCGAGCAACTCAGCTACCGTTGTGCTCATACGTCTCTTGACTCCCGCAGAAGCCTACGCACTTGATTCCCCTAGCTGACGTCCTTTACAGCGTTCGTAACTGGTTAGGGTAGAAAAACATAGTGTTAGAGCATGGCTCGGTCAACCTCTCTAAGTGTTGGTATGTCAGGCTTAGTTGTCAACTTTGGTGATAAAACTCGACCGCTAAACAACACACATTAGGTAAGGTCATCATTAAGTTAGCTTTAGGTTGTGGAAGATTTTCGTAGGATTTAAAATCACTATTTGAAGAGTTGAAGAAGACTGAAGATCAAACAAAGACATCCGGCTTCACATTCAAGAGGATAGTGAATCTAAATAACGCGATTCCATTATCTTTTACATTTGTGCTACAAAATACAAAAACATAACTTAATCCTTGAGCTTTACGTTATGAATTGATCACTTGTGATCAGTGTGTCTTAAGATATAACTCCATTTTATCGCTTGCGGTATTGTTGTTGTAGTTATGACGTTCCATACTGCTTAGAGCTTTCTTTTCTTCTCCGTCTCTAAGTGATATAAGGTTTTTCCTAAAACCTGCGAGTTGGATATAGCAGTTGTGATGTTGTCTCGGTAGTATTACAAAATTTAATCCATCACGGTATTGTGTCTCAACCTACCTTGTCTGACTCTGTCGGATTGATTAGTACGTACTTGTATGTGCTAAATGTAGTTGAGATCGTGACTCACACTTATGTTGTGTAGACTCGATATACTACTGTTCTGAGTTCAAATACTACGTCAGGGTTTGGCTCTGATTACTAAAGTTCTTAATCATTTATTGGATTTTTTTCCTTTGAACATCTAGAATGCAATATCATACTTTTAGATTTCGAAACCATATTCTTGTTATCTCATCTTATGGACTTTCAGAATTCGAAACCTCAATGTAGGTTTTAGTAAAACTTAACTTTGATTTCGAAACCATAATCTGGTTTTTGTATCCATAAGATATTCGGTCCGAAACTTAAATGTTTTGACCAATGAGAGAACTTGAGTTTGAAACGATGTTTGTTGGCTAACAGTGACTTGAGAATCGAGACCAATGTGTCTTGACCATGTGAGTTCAAAAAGGTCGAAAAGACCCTGGGTTTCCTAAAGGTTAATGTGAACCGGGAAATAACCTGTGCGTCAAGGACAAAAAGGTGCAATGCTGAAACGTCTCTTGACCACATGGACTCTCAAGTTCGACACCAGACATTTGTGACGAGATTAATATGTGTTTCTTGTTTCGAAACCTTAACCAAGGTTTTGTTAAAACAAAATCTAAAGTTCGAAACCTTACTTTGGTTTCGCTATATGAAATCTTGATTTGGGAACCTAAATTTGGTTCTAGTCATCTATGAACTTTAGGATTCGAAACCTTAATTTGGTTTCTGCCAAACAGTATGTAGATTTCGAAACCTAAAAATGGTTATCTCAGAATGCGTATTTTCGAAGTTCAAATTTTACCATTTTGATTTGTGCTTCAACGAATTAATGAGTTTGATATTCTCAGTTTGAAGTTTGAATTTGTTCATCTTCAATGTACAACTAAGTTAGTTTGAGTCATAATTAGAAATATGGTTCGTCGCTCTAGTTAGTAGACACATGACTTCTGATCAATCTGTACGTGATTAGATCTTCGTATGGATATACTACTTGATAAATATTCATTTGATTTATCATTTGATGTTTTGATTTGAGTTCTTGGATATCATTAACGTGATCATCTATATTGGAATCGAGAATTCAGGAGATTCAACATTTTGCTATTGCACGAAGAATCATACACCGTACTTTCATTGGTATATCTTTTTGTATGATTCAGAATGTCCATTGAACCTACGTGTTCACTTAAGCTTAACACACAAGGATTGTCCACGTCTGTGATGATACGTTTATGCGAAACGTTGAACCACGTTGGACTAGATCCCACTTCCACCTAGAATCGTTCTGGCCCATCTAGCAAAGCCTAGGAAGTGATGTCGACATTATCAAAGTTGATGACGACATTTGGAAGTACTTAAGGAGATTTTCGAAACAATATGACACATTTTCGAAATGAGCTCTTTCCCAGGGAGCACATTTGGTAAGTGTTTTAGGTGTAAAACAATAAAGAGAATTTAGAGGGTAAAGTATGAAGTGTGATGATGTAATAAAAGATGGTAATGAATTCGAGAGGTCAAGATCGAACAAGACTCGCCTAAACCAAGAAATGGCCGTTCGAGTATTGCTTCAGTTACAAGAAGAGGATTTTAGGGT
>JAJJMA010201821.1:0-14612 GCA_023529015.1 Papaver nudicaule | reverse complement strand
AAAAAAAGGTTGAATCTTTAAATGGAAAATCAGAAATTCAAGAAAGATTACAGATGCATACCTGATTAGAGATGTTGAAAGGTTAAAGGGTTCTTCTTTTTTTGATAGATAAAGAAGAAAAAGAAGAAAAGAAGAAAAGAAGAAGAAAAGAAGAGAGAAGAAATTGGGGTTCAGCTGTTCTTCACTCTTAGTCTTCAGGCTTCCGCTTCAGCTCTATCTCTCTGGGACTGGCTCTGCGAAAAGAAGAAAAGAAACGACAGAGGAAAGGGGGTGTCAACTGGCGGTTAAATTGTACGTTTCTTTCTTTGATTCCGAAGAAGAATGAAGCGGTTGAGATGAAAGATTTTCGGCCTATTAGTTTGGTAAGCACCATTTACAAAATTTTATCTACAGTTCTCGCTAACAGATTAAAACAAGTGATGCCAAATCTGATTTCTCAATCTCAAGGAGCTTTTCTATCCGGAAGACAGATTTTGGATGGTATATTGATTGCAAATGAACTTATTGATTCGAGAAAGAGAGAAGGAAAAGAAGGTATTGTGTGCAAGTTAGATATGGAAAAAGCTTTTGATCATGTTTTGTGGGGGGCTGTTGATGGTGTCCTTGGGAAGATGGGGTTTGGATGGAAATGGAGAAGATGGATTCACTTCTGCATTTCCACTGCTAGATTTTCAGTTATTATCAATGGAGCAGCATAAGGGTTCTTTAAAGCGTCTCGTGGGCTTCGTCAAGGAGACCCCCTTTCGCCATTCTTATTCCTTTTGGTGGCTGAAGTTTTTAGCAAACTCATGAATAATGCAAAGGCTGAAGGTTACCTTAAAGGCTTCTGTGTTAGGGGAAATGGAATGGAAATCTCGCATCTTCAATTTGCCGATGACATCATTGTCTTTTTAGATGCAAATGTCGATGAGGTTCGAAAGCTTTTGGAGGTTCTTGAGAGCTTTAAAGTAAAGACCGGCCTGAAAGTTAACCTCTCTAAAAGTTCCATGATTGGAATTGGGATTCAGCATGATCATACTCAGGAATGTGCAGGTTTAGCGAGTTGTACAGTTGCAGAGTTTCCCATCTCTTATCTTGGAATTCCAATTGGGGGCTCTACAAGATTAAAGTCTGTCTGGAATAGAATTATAGAGAGAATGACTCTAAGATTGGCGCCATGGAAGAGAAGGTATTTGTCGAAAGCCGGAGAATAGTGTTAATCAATAGTACACTATCAGCAATCTCATTGTACTACTTATCTCTTTTTAAGATTCCGGTTTCAGTGGCAAAGAAATTAGAAAGACTCATGTGAAATTTTCTTTGGGGAGATATAATTAATAAGAAAAGATTGCATTGGAGGTCATGGAAAAAGATTTGTGTTCCGAAGAGTGAAGGCGGGTTGGGTATAAAAGACTTGAAGACTTTTAATAATGCGTTGTTAACAAAATGGCTATGGAGATATGGGGAAGAGAAGACTAGCTTGTGGAGGAGAGTTATACATGAAAAATATGGTGGTGTTGAAGATGCTTGGGTTCCTAAAGAATCAAAGATAACTTATGGGTGTAATTTTTGGTGTGGCATTCTAAATCAGTTTGAAATCTTTAGAAATGGGTCAAAGATTTCAATAGAAAGAGGGAAGGAAACAAGGTTTTGGGATGATGTGTGGTGTCATGAAAAATCTCTTAGAGAGTTGTTTCCGAAGCTATATATGGAAAGTGAGTAGAAAGAAAGAAGCTTTAGTTGAAGACATGAACAATGGAAGTATAGAAAGGCCGTGTTGGAATATAGATCCTTGTAGAAGACTTAAAGATCAGGAAATTCTAGAGGCGTTGGAGTTTTCAAGTGCTTTAGACAACCATATGGGTTGCTAGCTGTAGAAGACGATTAAAGGGAGTGGGTTTCCGAAGTTAAAGGTACGTTCTCGGTTAGTTCTTGTTATGCTTGGCTTATGCATGATCAGGGACGTAGTGTGCCCCCAAAATTTCCTTCCAAATACATTTGGAACAAGACTATTCCTCCTAAGATTAGCTTCTTAGCTTGGGCAGCTGCAAATAGAGCTGTTCCGACTCTTTCTTTGTTGGCGAGAAGGGGTATGGCAGTGGTGAATGTGTGTACCTTTTGCAGCAACAATGAGGAGTCAGTGGACCACCTGTTCCTTCATTGTCCATTTGTTTGGCAGATTTGGGAACACTTTCTATATCAATTGCGATTGGGTTGGGTTCACCCCACTACCGTTCTCGAGTTCATTTGGAAATGGAAATTGAAGATTTCGATTGAACCCCTTACTTTCTTGAAATATTGTTTACCTTTCGCTATTTGGTGGGTGGTTTGGTTAGAAAGGAATGGCATTCTAATGGCTAAGAAACAAGTGCAGAAACCTCTAAGCTCTCTAATTTAGACACCAAAGTGTTGCTTCTTAGTTGGACCTCCAATGCTGTTTCTTTTAAAGATGTCAAGCTTGATGTTTCCAATTTTGTTTTTGATTGGCCTAGATTGTTTAGAGAGTAATTTGTTTGTGAGCTCTCTAATTTCTATGCTCTTCTCTTCTTGTATCTTTCAAGGATGCCTTCTTGGCATCCTTTCTTATTTACTTTGACTTTGCCTCTTTCAAAAAAAAAAAAAAATTCGTAATACCTTGTCCGTCATTCACTACAGGAAAAGACCCCCATTTACAAATTTAGTTTCACGACTGTTTCAGTTTCAGTCGTGAAATGTTGCACTCTCTACTTTTATCCTAGAAATTTTGTAATACATTAGGAATGCCGACGACTTTTTAGTAGATTGTAAAGCTCTTTATATGCATAGTTATCTCCCCCCTCTTTAAGGCAGGGAAGACAAAATCACAGCACTACCCTTCATAGCCGTTTGATCTTCCATCTTTCAATGTGAACCGACAGATCTCCAGATATTCCCGTGGCAACGTACTGTTTTTATTCAACAGTGATAAGACATTAATGCCCTCTGTGGTTTTCCTTATTTACGTTCAGTTTTTTTCTTCCTTTCTTCTGACCGATTTCATTTTATCCTTTCCTTTTCTTCGTCCCAAATCGGTCAGATTCCGATCCGATTTGTTTCCCCAAATTAATCTTTCCAACGTGCAACGCACGTGCCTTAGACTTGTACTTGTAATGCCAACTTTTTTTTTTTGAAAGATAAATGATGTATTAAAGATTGCAGCTCAAAGAGCCAAGTACAAAGTAGCTCGAATACACCAATCAAAGGACAACTGACTCTCACACTAATGAACACTCATTAGACTTACGGGATTCAGAATTACATCCATACGGTTCATCTTCCAAACGGAAATAACAACAAAGAAACAAGGAAACAGACGCTGCTAATTCGACTAACAAAACCAACACCAAGTACCGAGTACTCCGACACTAAAGCAGGAGTGGAATAGAGTCAGCAACAGCAGCAAAGGGTTGAATCCGTACAGCCATAATGAATTAGCAGATGAAACTGAAACAACCCACAAGGCAAAACCCGAAACCAATCCAAGTAGAGACCCGACCCGAACCCGAACCGGATATGTAGCTGAACCAGATCTGAGTTGCACCACCAATATTCCATCACCATCTCCTCTACCAGCAGCGAGATGAAGCATCACTTTCCATCAAAACCACCAAAGAAAATGGCCACAGAATGAAGTCAACCTGTTACACCACCAACATATCACCACCCACAAAAAAAACAGCAGGGCCGCCTTAAAACAATGACCACCACAGCACCACCACAACTCCACCGCTGAGGAAGAAATTGAAAAAGAAATCAGCCCCACCGGCTAACCCATCGCACCCTTATTCAGCAACCAAGAACAAAATCATGAATTAGATCCGAACATAAACAACCCCAAAATCATCTTTAATGGATTAAGAAACCCTAAACCATGAAAGAAGGTAACCCCATAGATCTAAAACATGAAAATCCGGAAACCAACAGAAGAAAACTAAAAACCAGGTAGATTTACATTATTTACATATTAATCTTACTCGATTTGGTCCAAGAAAGGACCAAAATCGAGTAAGAAAGGGGATTTACAGCGAGGGCTTTTGGAGGCGGTGAAGAAGAGAGAGAGAGAGAGAGAGAGGAAAGAAGGAAAGAAAGAAGGAAAGAAAGAAGGGAATTTTGTACTTGTAATGACAACACCCAGATCGATATATGTTCTAAAAACCATACAAAAATATGATCATGCAAATTTTTCACCCGCTGCCGCACCCTTCGACTAATTTCAGTTTATGTCAATTAAACAAGGAAAAATCATTGTGCAATCTCAACTCCATAACCACCAGCAATGCTAGAAATCTTCTTAGTCAGAGATTTTTCCCTGGGTGCATACCTAATGTATGAACTTACAACACCATAATACCCAGATTAAAAACACTTAAGCCGGCCCTTCATCTTATAAAGGACTCCACTGTGATGTAGATCGATATATCATCAGGCAAGGCACCGAACTAAGCTCCGAATCAAGCTCGGAAGCTGAAGAACAGTGGAAACATTAAGAACAAGAGTAACAGATCCTCCAGTTACATTGCTAACTAGTGCACACACATTACCCGGCAATTGATTATGGAAATCGCCCTCGTACTGATTTGAGCAACATTGCCAACATGATTAACAATTAGTACATTGGCAAGTGGCCCGACTTGATCTGTAATCCCCAGCACCTGAATCACTGTACCAGTAACACCATCAACGAGTACAATCACATCAACCAGAGTGCTGTTGACAGTTTTTGGTAGGTCTCTAATGATTTGAGTGAGGCAAGAGATATCAGTTGTTGAAGGTAGTGTTTGTCCTAGAGACGTGGGCAGATTGGCTACAGAAAAGAGAATGCAAATGACAACTAGAACTGAGAAAGAAGTTGATGCAGAAGAAGAAGAGATACTGGCCATTGTAGAGGTTTTAGCTACTTAAGATTATGGAGCTTGCTCTTCTCTCAAGTTCTGTGGCACATGAATTTATAGGGGTATGATTAGTGGAGGATGACCATGCATGGACACTTTCATAATGGCTGTTTTGCCAAGTGGGGAATTTAACCATCATATCCGCTGCAATACGGCAGTATTATCAACTTGAAAGTGTGCTCTTCGTATCGGTACAAGAGCGACTAGCGAAATTCAGCAATGCACCAAAACAGTTATCTGTCTAAAATATTTTTTTTTTAGATTGAAAAAAGGATATATTAAAGAAAAAAAAATATATTTACAGAGCTATGTACATGATCGCAAGACCCCCAAGAACTAAAATTATAAAGACATTACAAGTTTACCATGGTCTCCCAATGGAAGACAACCTGAGTTGCTGTACAGTTTCTAAAGATGTTTGTCTGTGAGGTCCAGAGATGAATATCCAACTTAATTGCTGTCACCAAATCATCAACAGATTTTAACTTACCCCCATGAACAATAGCATTCCTTAACAACCAAATTTGCCGGATTATAGCATATGGTATTAGCGGCCATACTGTGTATCTATCCTTGCTAAATTTCGTGATTCTCCAGCTACGAATCGCATCTTCCCATCCTCTGACATTACCCAGTCTACCTCCCAGGAACTCAAGAAATAGCTCCATATTTTCCTCGCAAGATCACAGTGCAGAAACAGATGTTGTGAAGTTTCCACCTCTTTGCTGCATAGCACACAATTGTAATTGGGTAGTACCATACTTCGGCGTCGCAGATTACTCCTGGTTGGGAGCGCATTAACCATTAGAGACCAAATAACAAAAGAAACTGTGGATGACCCAAGTTTATTAATACCTAATGGGCTTGATACATACTTGTTTAGGTCTATCTAGTTGGGCTTGGGTCTAGACATTTTGAGTGATCAAGAGATAAGGAATGGCAATTGTGTTAATAAGTGGTTAAAAAGGCATATGGCCACCCAGGGGTAAAAGGGAGTCTCTATAAATAGGACTCTAGAGAGATCACAAGGGAGGACTTTTTGGAGAGAGAAAGGGAAGATTACACACTTTGAGAGAGAATGGGAGGGAAATGAGATAAATCGGTGCTACTTCTGTGACTCGGATCGGATTGAGAATTGTACCCTATTTACATTGGCGACCACACCGGGAGACTGATTTCGAGTCCAGCGGAATGCAATCAGCGCTAGAAGCTATGAGCGCGCCCCAAAGGAAAGCAGAGCGAGTCCCCATTTCGGGCGAAGATTTTGTTCTAATAGAGCACGAGCCAGCGGATAACGACTCGGATGATGCGCAAAGGATTGAAAAGGAATCCGTTGGGATCGTGGACGCACCAGGCGCGTCAACTCAGGAAGGCGAAGGAATCGCACCATTTGTTGCCAGCAACACAAAAGACACAAGCCTGGAGGAGATGCGGCAAGAATTCGCGACTCAGGCGAAAAAACAACAACAATTGATGACATTAATCAAGCAGAAGGAGGGCGCGTCTACACAAAAAGACGCCGGACCGATCACCGGAGTTATTGGTGAGCCAAATTTGGCCGGAACAGCTGCCGGAAAAGGAAAACTCGCGCCCATCAGGGATTGCCAACAAGAAGGGGAAGGATTTAGTGCGCCAACCGGGAGGATCTCAGAGGAAGACCTAGCTAGGTATATCGAAGAGCATTACCGAGTAGCGAAACAAGATCATGGGTATAGTTCTTTAGATCCTCCTTATACGAAAGAAGTGGTTGCTTACAAGTTCCCACGTGATTATACATCACCAAAGTTCAAAGTATATACGGGGCCGGGGAATGCACGAGAACACTTGGGTCGTTTCCTTTCGGCAATGAACCAGCATGCAAAAGACGAAAATCTATGCTTGAAAGAATTCTCTAAATCATTGTCCGACGTTGCCTACACATGGTATGACAACTTAAAACCAGGAAGCATAGCGACATGGGAGGAAATGGCGCGTCTGTTCCTCAAGAAGTTTTTCTCCGCAAAAAGGCGGGTGACATCAGTCGATTTAGCACGAACAACAATGGGAATCGATGAAGACCCTTTGAAATACATCACGAAGTTCCGAAGTCACGCGCTCGAATTAAGTGAAGAGGTGCCAGAGGACAGACTGGTCGAGATTTGCGTGGGAAAAATGACCGCTACCCTGCGTTTCGCTTTATCCAATTTTCAATTCCAAACCTTCGTGGAGTTAGAAGAGGCTACGGCGCGGCTATCAGATTGCCTTGGAATCTTTCAGCAAGCGAAGATGGAGCAGACGTGGTACAACTCCGTTAACTCTTTAAGCGCGGCAATTACTAGCAGTGGACCCGCTCCGGGAAATAAGCGACAAGCGCCCTTCCAACCATATCAAGGCGCCGCGCCACAAGGAGTACGAGGCGGAAATAATGCCAACAGTCAACGTCCTATCCCAGCGCCCATACCTTGCACCAAGGAACAAATTGAAAATCTCGTCGATCAATGGGCCGCTAATGGTGAAATCAACTTACCGCCCGCTGTTGTGGATATAAATACTGTAAACAAGGCGCATGAACGGTATTGTCACTTCCATAGGAGGGTGAATCACTCGACCCTCGATTGTTATGGTGTACGAAATGCATTTTGGAGAAAAGAGAGAGCCGGGGAGATAGACCTCGGACGACAACAAATTGACAAGGATCCATTACCCAAACACCACGCCATGATGATTTCCCATGACCCTAGAGACGAGGGATGGGCAGCGTGGGAGGATTCCAAGGGAGAGGCGTGCGAGCTGTCCGGTGGACAGCAAGACTTTAGGGGAACGAATACTGTTGCTTTCCAATTCTCCAAAACCATCATCGCGCAGCAATTCTTCGATTCCCTTGGTTTCAGTGAAGACCAAGTCAGGGAAGCATCCCAAGCAATCGCCGCTATAGCAGCGGGTCACCAGGCGCTATCAAGAGGAAGGATCACCTTTGATGACAGCGATATATGCATTCCTGGGGAACACCTGCGTCCTTTGTACCTCACTGCAACGGTTAACAAACAGCAGCTAAGGAGAGTATTCATCGACGGAGGGGCATCACTAAAGCTTGACTCGGTACACACCTTGGATTTGCTGGGAATACCAAGGGAGGAGATCAGAGAACGGAAAACAGTAGTGCGCGGTTTTGGAGGTCACACCCAAGAATCGATTGGAGTAATATGCCTCGTTATGACTATTGGGCCGATTAAGGCATCAGTGCCTTTTCATGTGTTAGACGATCATACTTCGTTTCACTTACTTCTAGGGCGCGGATGGATACGCGACCACCATGTTGTGGCATCTACCTATCACCAATGCATCAAAACTAGCATTGGAGGAAGAGAATACAGGGTGCCAGCTACAAATAACCCTTTTGGACCCGAGGAAGCATACATGGCGGAAGCAGTTTTTTACCAACCGACAGGACCAGGAGAAGCGGCTGTCATAGGCTTGTCCCGGACGATTCCCCTACCAAAATGGGAGGAGGATAGTAAAGTCTCAGTCTTTGATCCCGCTCGTTTGGAGATGCCAAAAGAAAAAAGGAAGGTTGAAGAAAAAGTGTCTGTATTTAGCGCTGACAGATTAGTGGCACCGGCAGGCACTAAAAGATCAAAAGCAGAACCAGAGCCTCGTTTCCATCGCTTCACCACTCAAGGTGGAGGGCACATCTATAGATTATAGCAATCAGCGGAGATGCTGCCATCCGAGCAATTGTGTGAAGCGTCCACGAGCCAGGTGGCATCATCTCCTGATGAGGAAGAAGAAGTAACGGCAGAATCGTTACCCGTAGAAGAGCCCACAGAAATACCATCGTTAGACGAGGTAGAAGAAGTCGACATTGGCGATAAGGAAGCAAAGTTGATCAAGATCAGCATGTCCCTTGGAAAGGAAGAACGGAGAAGAATGGTCGAATATTAAAAGAATATAGGGATGTTTTTGCCTATACATACAGCGAGATGCCAGGATTGGACGCAGAGTTGGTCTCACACTCTCTGGATGTTTTACCCTACGCGCGCCCCGTAAAACAAAGAAGCCGCATCTTTCACAAGGATGTGGCGTTGGCAATAAAGTAGGAAATCGAGCGACTAGCGGAGGCAAAATTCATTAAACCTATAAAGAACGCGCCGTGGTTGGCTAACATTGTACCTGTAATAAAGAAGAACGGAAAAATTCGTTGCTGTGTGGATTACAGAGATTTGAACAGAGCCTGTCCGAAAGATGAGTTCCCTGTACCGAATATCGACATGCTGGTAGACGCGACTAGTAACCATCAAATGTTCCAGACACCGTTCGGATGTTTCTACTATGTGGTGATGCCTTTCGGGTTGAAGAACGCGGGGGCCACTTATCAACGCGCCATGGTTTCAATCTTTCATGATTTAATCCACAGACAAGTTGAGGTGTATGTCGACTATATTGTGGTAAAATCTCGAAAGAGGAAGACCATATCAACCACCTGCGGACGGTTTTCGAACGTTGCAGACAGTATAAACTTAAGATGAACCCTTTGAAATGCGCTTTTGGGGTCACATCAGGCAAGTTCTTGGGCTTCGTGGTCACTAGCACAGGGATTCAAGTGGATCCAGGGAAGGCACAAGCAATCCTTAGCATGGACAGCCCTTCCAATATACAAGAACTTCAGAGCTTTTTAGGGAAAATATCATACATTAGGCGATTTATACCAGGTCTTGCCCAGATGATGGCCGCTTTCACCCCGCTCCTAAAGAAAGGATCTGCATTTCAATGGGGAGATGTCCAACGGACCGCTTTCGATAACATCAAGCGATGCCTGACTTGTTCACGAGTTCTCCGACCCCCAATACCAGGCGAGCGGCTACATCTCTACCTAGCATACACGGCCGAAGCAATAGGAGCGCTCCTTGCACAGGATTTGGGAAATGACCAACTTTTTCCTATATATTACGTAAGTCGTTTGTTGAAGAAAGCCGAAGTGAGATACCCCCGCATAGAGCAAGCATGCCGGGCCCTCATCTATGCAGCTCAAAAGTTGAGACCATACCTATTAGCGCACCAAACGGTGGTGGTTGCCGCGGCTAATCCCATGGTTTATCTAGCAGAACGTCCGTATCTGACGGGGCGAACTGCACGATGGTCCCTTCAACTGTCAGAATTCGGGTTACATTACCAGAGGCCACGAGGTGTCAGGGGTCAAGCAATTGCAGATCTTTTAGCCGCGTTTCCAGGTAGCGACGAGGCTGATATTCACGAAGACATCCCTGGGGAGGTAGCAGAGCTAGAAGAAGAAGGTATGTGGGACATGTATTTCGATGGGTCGTCATATGGAACATACGGGGGAGCAGGCATCGTGTTCGAAACGCCAGAAAAGGAGCTACTATCGTTCGCTTTCAAATTAGACTTCGCTTGTAGCAACAACATGGCCGAGTACGAGGCATTTTTAATAGGGCTCAAGTTGGCGGAGCAGATGAAACTTCAACGACTTCACGTACACGGTGATTCAAGGCTAGTCACAAGTCAAGCGGGGGGAGAATTCCAAGTTAAAGAAGAACGACTGGCGCCCTACCGCGCAGAGGCACGGGAACAGATGGCCAAGTTCGCCCAGATAGAACTGGGGCACACTGGAAGAGCCATGAACAGACACGCCGATGCCTTGGCTACACTCGCGGCAAAAATCAACTTGAACGGAAAAGATGAAGGGTCGATTACGGTGCACAGACAAGAGCTGCCTAGCACATGGCTACGAGAGATGAAATTTGAAGAAGAAAACGACTGGAGGAAGGGAGTCATGAGGGAGCTCGGCAAGACAAAAGAAGAAAGGTCAATATTGTTTAAAAAGTTGAAGTCTTTCGTGGTCATCAAAGGGCAGTTGTACTACCGAATGGCAGGTGGGGCTCTAGCACGATGTATAGGAAGTCAAGAAGCGATAGGTCTCTTGGACAAAGTCCATCGGGAAACTTGTGGACACTCAGGAGTGGTTCCGCTATACAGAAGAATACAAAGGAAAGGGTACTACTGGCCCGATATGGCAGCACAAGCCGCGGCCTTACAGAACAATTGTGCGGAGTGCCAATCACCACCGCAACCGTCAGAGATTTGTACAATCGAGGAATTGGACTGGAGGCAGCCATACATAAATTATTTAAGGAACGGATCACTCCCGGGAGATGAAGTAGAAGCCTTGGTAATAAAAAAGAAGGCAGCGCGCTTCTTCATCAATGAAGGAGTATTGTACCGACGGAGTTTTAACAACGGCGCCTTAAGGTGCCTAAGTAGTGAAGAAGCGCGAACAATGATGACCAAAGCACATGAAATGGAACATCAGGGCAAGCGCAAACTATTTGTGCATGTTCACGATGGTGGATACTATTGGCCTACTATGGAAGCGGACACAGCAGATTTTGTAAGAAAATGTGAGATTTGCCAATTCCATGGGAATGTCATCCAGGCGCCACACACAGAATTACACAGTATAGTTTCTCCATGGCCTTTCCACAGCTGGGGTTTGGACTTGATTGGGCCTATAAGCCCTCTATCTTCCGGGAGGCACAAGTACATAGTCACAGCTACAGAGTACTCAACTAAATGGGTAGAGGCAGCGCCTCTACGGAATTATGAAGGAGAAACTGTTGCCGCGTTTATCAAAGAATACATCATCTGTCGTTTCGGCGCGCCAATGATCATCCGCAGATAACGGTACTTCGTTCATCAATCAGAAGGTGGCAGACCTGTTGGCCAAGTATCACATCAAGCAACATGCATCAACTGAGTATTACCCACAAGGGAACGGATTGGCAGAATCCACCAACAAGACGTTACTTAGAATCCTGAGCAAAACCGTCCATGACCATCACAGAAGCTGGCATGAGCAACTACCTTTGGCACTATGGGCCTATAGGATCTCCAGGCGAAGTTCAACAGGAGTGTCTCCTTACTCTTTGGTATATGGGGAGGATGCCATCCTACCAGCAGAAGTAGCGGTACCCTCAGCTAGAGTAGCAGTAGCCAGCCATGCAGAACCCGATGATGTAGGTAGAATTGCACATCTCGACGCACTCGCAGAAAAAAAGGGCGAGGGCAGAAAAATTCGCCGAAGCTTACTGAGCCACAAAGGCGCGGCATTATAACAAAAAGGTAATAACCCGCTCCTTTGAAGTCGGGGATATTGTATTAAAAATCGCGAAGCACGTACAGAGAAAAGCCAAAGCGGGGAAATTCGCAGCAAATTGGCGCGGACCTTATATCGTGCGAAAGATTGCAGAGAGCGGCTACTACTACCTAAACCACATGAATGGCGAGGAGATCGATACCCCGATTAATGGCAAATGGATTAAATTATATTATGCATAAGAGGTTAGGGCCAGGGAACGTTGGTGATAACTCCCGCCTTTTATCATTGTTTTCGTTAGTTTATTATCATATGTAAACCAAAAAAAATAACAAGAGAGATACATGCTCTTTTCTTTGGTCAAATCATTTATCTTATGGGCACTGAAAACCCAAAGGGTGGGATAAACATAACCACCTCAGGAGCGCACTGAACACGCTTCCTTTTACAACAAAATCGATTTAACACAAGGGCACTGGGCACCCTGGACGATTGGGCACTGAAAACCCATAAGGAGCGCACTGAACACGCTGCCTCAGGAGCGCACTGAACACGCTTCCTATTTGGAACACGCTCGGTGGTGCGCCTGATACGCGACCACTCTAAGACAGGCGTTATACCAGCCGATTAATATACTACTATCTATCAGGCTACAGAAACATGCTCGGAGGAAAGCCTAACACGCGTCCTACCAGTAAAAGAGATTCAGCCCACGAGGCATATAAACAAAACATACTCGGAGGGTCGCTCAACACGCGCCCTACCAGTAAAAAAAAAGGGGGCTTAGCCCACAAGACACATAAATAAGAACATGCTCTCGTAGGATCGCCTAACAACGCGCCCTACCAGCAAAAGAGATTTAGCCCACGAGGCACATAAATAAAAACATAATCGGAGGGTCACTCAACATGCGCCCTACCCGTAAAAGAGGTTTAGCCCACAAGGCACATAAACTAGAACATACTTGGAGGATCTCTCAACACGCGCCCTACCAGTAAAAGAGTTTTAGCCCACGAGGCGCATAAATGAGGAGTTAAAAAATCATTTAACACAGACAAAAGGCGTATGTAGTAAACTTCGTCTCTTCTAAAACAAACATAACGAAAATCAATTTAAAACTACAAGAAAGCGCGCTTCCACAATTATAAGAAGGCATTACAGTATATTTTAAACATTAATCAGTT
Source organism: Papaver nudicaule (assembly GCA_023529015.1). Taxonomy (NCBI): domain Eukaryota; kingdom Viridiplantae; phylum Streptophyta; class Magnoliopsida; order Ranunculales; family Papaveraceae; genus Papaver; species Papaver nudicaule. The sequence goes on along the minus strand of JAJJMA010201821.1, from coordinate 1,452 downwards.
CAGCTAGCTCGGTTTCACATTCAACAACGCGCTGTGTGATAAAATCAACAGAATCCCTCGCATACCCAGCATAATCCTCCTCTTTAGAAAGTTGTTGTATGAGTTCATTATAGCGATGACGCGCCTTGCCCCGTAAAATCGAATCCGCGCTTGCACGCCGAATTAATTTCATAGTCTCGAATTGCTCCGACAAAGCCACACGGATACTCTTACATCGTTGTTCATGCGATTGAAGCAAACCCTTAGTTTCCAAAAGAATACCACGCAGGCGCTTCATTTCTTTTTCAAGATTTGCACGTTTTAGTGCGCCAGGAGTAGCAGGAAGGGCTAATACCCACAAACCGTCCAGAGATGCCATCACGACTATTTTCTTTTAAAAAAAAGAGGGGGGATGATGACAATTTTAAAAGGGGAAATAGGTGTTGAAATAGAGAAACGTTTCCATTAAATTTAAAAAGCCGCACGGCATCTACATAAGAACAAAGTTCAAACTAAAGGCATGACCGCGCCTACTGCCATGGCGCGCTCACATCGTTCAATTTCTTCAGCAACATCCTTCACAAAACATTCGGCCTCCAAAAGGGCACTTAGAGCGCTAGTACGACGCTCATGAGTTCGATCCATGCGCCTACGAAGCCCAGCCTCATTATGTGAGCCAAACTGAACGCCAGGAGCATGCCCAGCAATGCAAGCGGCCTCCCACTCAGCGCGATGCTCATTCCAAATCTTTTGAAGAGCTTCATAATCTCCTCGCCTCTGCATAACTATCATCTCCATCTCTTCCTTGACTGATTCTAGCCGCCCGATTTCTTGTTCCAAATCTAAAGGAGTAGACAGTGATGGCGCTGAGGACAAAGTTACAAAATAGCCGCGTAGGCGAAATGCCATTAGAAATCACTTAAAGCAAAACAACAAATAAACACAAACACACGAGAAAAATGGAATGAGAAAGATAATAGAACACATTTATATAGACATCCTCAAGAGTTAACAGTCCAGGGGTACATTTATTGTGACACGAGAATCGAAAAGACAGACCCCCTAACTAAAACATCCCTTCTAGACACTTCGACTCCGAAACATGCGAAACAAAACAAAAGCCTGGGCTAATGATGCATTTATTATGCGCAAAGCCCGAGAACTGTGTCATATAAACTCAAAGTAGAAAACACCCGACGCGCCCTACAGCTTTGAAGGCGCTCCAAGAAAACTTCATCAGGCTCGTGCCCTGATAGTCTCACTCTTTCCACCAAAGAGCTCACTTCAGCAAACTCCAGACAAGAGTCGTCTGACAACTTCCCAAAGTAGGTAACTATTATAGACAACACGAAGCTCGCCTTTCGCAAACGCTGAATCTCATTCCCAACTTCCTCACGAGATAGCGCCATAGCTGCAGTCCAAAACAAGAGAATGCAAACAAAATATACATACTCCAACTATTTATATAGAATC
>JAJJMA010201814.1:0-19154 GCA_023529015.1 Papaver nudicaule | reverse complement strand
TCATACCCAGTAACACAATTTCCAACCCCTTAATTCATTTAAAACCTTCACAACATCAAATTCAGCTTAACTAACATAAAACCTAATATTCAACACTTACATTTCAGCCCCAAACCACAAATTCCCTACAAAAATTACATATTTTTCCCACAAATCAAACTAAACCTTAAATGAAATTTCTAAACCTGTTTCTTAGTCCTTACTTAACATGGATCCATCATGACTCAATCTCTAGCTAACTCAGCCAATGCTCTAAGCTTATCGACAACATTGCCACGGACCGGAACACAAATTTCATAACCAGAACCACCAAATTGAGCTTACTAAGAACTAAATCACAAAATACTGACCTAAAACCTAATATTCATCACCCACATTTCAGCCCCAAACCACAAATTCCCTACAAAATTACATATTTTTTCCCACAAAATCAAACTAAACCCTAAATTCCAATTTCTAAACTACAATTTCTCAGTTAAATTAGAAATAGAAAAAATTCCCAGAATTTATTTCTACAATTGAATCATGAAAAAAGGTTATCAGAGAAAAGATAAACTTACTGGTCACAACAATCAGCTAATGCATTAACTTCTTCTTCAACACGATCCAATGCTTGTTGAGCAGAATCAGAAGCAGATAGAAACTCATGGTTAATAGAAAGAGATCTCTTTTCAATATTAGATCTAAGATTCCTACGAGATTGTGGAGTGTTTTCAGTGTAGAATGAAGAAAGGGTGTTTAATGAATCTAATAGATCATGTGAATCAGTTCTTGATTCTAATACTTTTTTAAGTTTTCTTGATAATCCTGGGGCAAGTGTTACTGCCATTGCTTCTCTAGATCTCTCTGCTTCTCTCTATGTCTCTCTTTAGAATGTGTGAAGATAAATTTGCATCAAAGATGAGTCAGTGTCGTAAAAAGGAGGTTTGAGATTATTTGAGATGAGGAGTTTGTGTAGATGGATCCTTCTAAATGTTGTTTGGCCACTTGAAAAAAAAGTTATTTTTTTGACTTATAGCTTGTTCGGTTCCAAACCAACTTTTCGACTTCTGGACGCAAAAAGAACCAAAAGTTAATTTGGTAACACAATTTTAGAATAACTTATGAAAGCAGAATAATAGTTATTCTGAAGCAAAACCTTTTTGCTTCTGATTATAGGAATCGATTTCTACTTCTAGAGAAGTAGAAGTCAAAAGTACTTCTGTATCCAAACAGACTATTAATCATCTTAAGTTTTACAAGCAAAAAAGTTACTATGAAATAAATTTTTTTTACTTTTTGACTTCGAGGATTTGCTTTTATTTCTAGGGAAATGAAAGCACTTCTGTTTACACAGTGTTTTGATACACCTTGCGAAGTTGTTTTCTTAACTTTTAGAAACAAAAGTTTGGCAATACAGATTCACGATGACTTTTAGGAGCAGAAAAAAATGCTGAAACAAAATATTTGTCCTTCTGATTTCTGAGATTGACTTTTGCATCTGGTAAAACAGAAACATTTTTATTTCTGGTATCCTAAGGCATGTTCCTATGGGATACAAAAAACACAAATTAAGAGTGTTTTGGCACACTATGGACCCAGGAAAGAGGCAAAACGACGTTGCAAAGTTGCAAATTTGCAACGTGAGACAGTTTTAGTGTCGTCGACAGAATTTCTGTCGACAGATGGTTTTTCCATCGAGGTCGACAGAAATTCTGTCGACGATACTATTTCTGTCTGCAAGATGTGGCTCATCCAACGGCTTATACTTACCTCTCAAATTCTATATAAACTCAAATATATTCTTCACTTCATTCACTCACAACTCAGTTCGATATTTCTCAAATCTTCTCTCGATTTCATCCGATTAATCGATTTTTTTTCGTAAACGTCAAATTCATCGTCTTCCCAAGCCGCTCGGTCATCAGATTCACCTCTACCATCTTCTCCTCCAAACTTTATTTTACTCGGTACTCCTCCGGCATCACGTAAATTTCGAAGCGTAACGGGAAAATTAGTCCATAACTACTACTACACTGAACCTTCATCGAAAACTCCTCATTTATTCACTCCTCCTCCATTTAAGAGATTATATCCTACTCCTCCTAGAGACTATGGTAACCCAACAGTTAAGCGATGCAAATCTTCCACAACTTCTTCTTCGTTATCCAAAAAAAAAAAATTGCACCGAAAAAACCAACAAATCCTCTACATTCATTACCAGATGCACCAAAACCTCGTCCTAAGTTTACGTGGGATGAAGATCTATGTCTTTGTACAAACTATATGATTTTCTATCCGACCCCGGACGATATAAACGAAACCGGGTTAAAGTAAATGAGCCAATGTTGTGGACTACTGTCACTGCAAAATTCAAATTAGATAGAAGTACTTCCAAAGTTGCGCGTGATCTGAATACGTTGTGGTCGCGTTGGAGAAAAATACACCAAAGAGTCCACGATTTTATGCACATTGATCAAAGAACATCATTTTTCCGGAGATACCGATGATGAAAATCATGGCAGGACTTTGAAGGAATGGCAATGATGTAAAGGAAAGAAATTCAAGTACGAACGACATTACCGTGTCCTCAAAACTTTTCTTGGTAATCGTTATGTGGGTTGATGAGAAGAGTTCGTCGAAGACAGTATTAAATAAAGTGTCTTATGTTCTGGCCTAACACAGTCCTTTATCTTTGGTAAAGGTCGAACTACCCCAACTACGGGCGGCTTACCTTTACCAAGATAAATGACTGTGTTAGGCCAGAACATAATAAAGGATTGCAAACCGGTTTGTTTAATTTTGCATTGCAGCGTTGCAAAACCATCAACGTGGCAATGGTACACGATAAAACAACAAGCATTGCAAATTTTATCGTGTACCATTGTCATGTGATGTTTTTGCTTGTGCAGGATTTGTTCGGCCGATTCAAAGACTTCAGTGCAAGGATTTTCAACCCAGTTCGCTTTTTTTTGCCTCGCATTGATAACAAAACATAGTAAGGTAATGGGACGGGATAAACCTGCAAGGATTGTAAGTGTTTTATCCCGTACCATTGCCTTTTATGTTTTTGCATCTGCTGGATTTGTTCATAGGCACAATCAACGACTTCAGTGCTAGGATTTTCAACATGTACGTTCAGCGACTTCGTGGATAGAAAAGCCGAGTACATCGTTATTTGCAATTCAAATTACATTACATTACATAATTAAAGCCGACTTTGTTTTTGTACTCTTGTTTGTTCTAGTCCACCTAGAAAAATCCTGGTAGACTTTGTCTCAACACGCGGTAGCAACTCCATAATGAAAACACCCTTCCTTGCTCTTCGAAATAGAGGGCTGATGCCATAGCTTCCTGCAGATTTACAAATTAAATTATGAAGTAGCCATACAAAATCAACAAAACAAAATTAAGAATACAAAAAATACTAACGACTTGTTCTTCATCTCATCCCCATTGTTCTTCGGCGACTTCACGCATGTAATTTCCAAGGATACAACAATCTTTCATGATCCTTCCAATTTTGACTCTAAGTGATGTGCATGATCTTGCATTGGGGTTTCCTCCGTTAGTAGCGTGAAAGTTTTGAAAAATCCTCTGCCAAAACTCTCGTGCATTTAGCACACGAACATAGACGTAAGCATTTATAAGAGCAAGATCATCAGCTTGAGTAAACCAACTCATATTTATCTTATAGAAAAGATTTCAACTTACATCATATTTCTTAGTTTTTGCACAACATCATATTTCTTAGATATTATACGTCATATATTTTCACATAACTAAACAAAGGGGCTTGTTCTCTAGGTTCCATAGGAATCTAATACATAAAAATCGATTTGGCGAAAAATCTATGCCTATCTTCAAGCACTTGTTTATCTTCTTCAGGAACTTCAGTTTGTTGCTCTCTCACTATCTTTGAACCCTTATTGAATTTTTTCAACTGAAGCAACTTCCATTCGATACGTTCTTTGTATGATTGTCCTGGATTTTTACCAATTTTAATAACTTTCAAATTACCTTTCAGTTGCACTTTCATATTTTCTTTGCCTTTTGGTTGAACTTTCAGATTTTTCTTTGCCTTTTGCTTGAACCCTTCTTTGCCTTCTAGCTGGAACCTTTACTTCATTAATTTCCAAAACTTGAATTCTCCTCAGTTTTTTAGATTCCTCAATTTTTTTGTATCCCTCGCAGTATTTATTTTCAGCGGCCTCTCTTACAACTCTGGACCAATCAACAAATTTTGATGTTTCTCCCATTTTTAAAACAGAGCAAAAGAGAGTAGAAAGAGCTAAAGAGAGAGTGAAACAGTGAAAAAGAGCAGAAGAGGGTAGAAAGAGAGAGGGAAAAACGTTGGTGTGAATTTTTAATTCAAGTTTACTGCATTTTATAGTAGATGGTAAATTCAAAATTATTACCGTTGGAATTTACCATCGGCAGAATTTCCATTGACGGCAGAATTTCCACCGATGTCGACATAAATTCCATTGAGGTCGATGGAATTTTCACCGTCGATGGTTTTTCCATCGGTCGATGGAAATTCCATCGACCTCGATGGAATTTCCGTCGATCCCCACTGCCTCATTTTTGGTTTGCTAGCCCACCTAGGATTACAAAGGGGTCATTTCTCTAGGCTCCATTGGAACCGCCCTAACATAATGTTTACAAGATGTCTCAATAAGACTAAAAAGTTTCTTTCTGAGTCTCTGACTTCTAGAAACAAAGTTTTTTTGTTTTTTTTGCTTGTAACTTCTACGATTGACTTCTACTATTGGTATTTAAACACCTTTTTCTGGGTTTTTTTTTGGGACTATGAAAGGTTATATGATGTCTAGAAGTTGCATCATTACCTGAGTGTAAAATTTATATTTTAACCCAACACCTATGACCTATCATTTTAGTAATGTAACAATATTTCCTTCATACCACCAAAATCTACATTGTAATCTAAAATTTGCCAGAGAACCATCTTATAGTATGATGGATTCTCATGGAACTCCCAAGGGGGAGGCCAGGGTTCAAACCCTGGTAGTATTCAAAAACAGTGAATATTTTGGAAAATCAAGCATAAATTTGGCAAACTTCAGGGCTTCTTCGTTTAATTTAATTGTAGATTTAATCAAATCAAAATAGCAAACATTGCAGTTTATTGTAACAAAAACATTATAGTAGGTAATTGGAGCAACGAAAAACTGCTAGATCTTATCGGATACATCGATGATGAAACTGAAATCAATTGGGTTGGGCGGCAAATATGTACTACTTTACCAATTCTCTATGAGATTGGGTTGAATGAATTTTCTTATAAAAAAAAAAAATCTAAAATTTGCCACTTTGTTTCAAATATTGTGTGCAATCAAATTTTTGCTGTGTGATCTAAAGTTAACCCCTGTGAGCTTAAAAAAAAAAAACACTATTGTAATCCAAAGTAAATGTCATCATCTAAATTTGTCCTGAAACCAAAAAATTTGTATCCTGTTTTAAAACCACTGAATTGGTCTGCATCAAAGGAAAATAAGAAAATAGAAAGAACTACTGAATCCGCATAGTGACCTAAAATTTTACCCAAAAGTACTAAGCAAATCTACGAATTTTATTTGTTCCAGTTAGGCTCGGTCACCCTAGCTAGTTTCTTTTGTTAGCAAGAAATGTGCCCCATGATCCCATATGTGCCCAGTGACCATTGATTTCGTACATGTTGCTCAATGACCCAAACTCTCAAAGTAGCCCCTGTATCTGTATGTCCGAGTAGTGGTTAACTTTCTTAAGATCATCAAATTACTCACTGTATTTCAATCCAAAGCAAATTAATTGATTATCTCATAAACACATTCTGGAAGACATTGTCAGACTCAAATTACTGAAACACATTCTAAACATGTTCAATCTAACAAAAATTAAACATCTTTTCTTGATTAAGATTACTTAACAAAGATTTACAACTGAAACACATTATCCAATCATGATCATCTACTTGAGAACACTCCCAGAATCTGCATATATCCATGGTTTAGTCCTTCTTTAATATGTTTCCACTGTCCAGGATGTACAAACACCATCTGTGTGGAATATTTTCTTGGATCCTTGTTGTTGTTGTAAAACTGAAGAAGAAGAAGATTCATAATCATCTCCAAATCTACTGCGCTTCTTTGTGTTGTTGTCTTCTTGTTTCTTCATAAGTACCCAATCACCATTAATATCCCAATCCTGATGAACCCTCAGCTTACACAACTGGTAATCGATTTCTTCCTGTGTAGAATCGAACCAGACGAAGACCCTTGTACGATCTGAACCGGTGTATTTGTGTTTGTGTGGAACAACTTGCATAACTCGACCAACCCACCATCCATCGTTAGCCCACACATCCACTGCGTCGTTGAGTTTGAACTTTGCTGCTGCTGAGACCTTGCTGATCTGAGGAGGTACCGGCCTTAGGTATTTCGCATTCACTGTCTGTTGTATCGGATTCTTGTCATCATCTTCCAAAGTCTGGTATTCAACCAGAAATTGATCACCTTCTTGTTCTTCTTCACTTTGCTTGATGATTTTGGCTTCATAGTATGAACCCCAGAATCCATCTTCATGGCCAACTACTTCGACTGAATCTCCAACAGAGAAGTAACCCATCTTTGTATTGATGGAGCAAATAGAGATTGAAAGAGGAAGGAAGATAAAGAAACGGAGTTATGTGTTTTAGAGGTGAAGCAGAGAAGCTTAGGCTGATTGCTAGAGAGAGATTGCGAGAAATAGATTATGGGTTCTCAAGAGAATAATGTTGATATTTATACAAGGTAGAAACAGCTCGATTGGGAAACTTGGAATGGGTTTTATTTTCGGAAACTGTTTCAATTTAGAAACTATACAGTTCTTCTGATACGCGGTTCCGCGGCGGTCAAGTCTATCCAATTGACTGTACGTAAGCTATAGACGTGTCGGGTAACCATGAGGGCAAACGTGCAAGGACAATCTTGACTTGATGCACCCTAGTGCCTACATGGGAACGTGCCATTTTGTTAGCGGAAGCACAAATGCCAAGGAACAAATAGTGAGATGAAAAGTACTGTGAACCTAGAATTTAACCAGGGGTTATCTCATGGTCCAGCCCGAAAAATGGATCCATGGGGGAAAGGGGTTTGATAATCGATAGCTGAAACTGTTATTTTCTTAATGCTTGGAACAAAAGGAAGGAGCAATACCGACCCTCTTGATAAAGATTTTCTTGACTCTTATTCAAAAGGTCTAATAATGTATATATATTGGACTTTTTGAGACAATGATCTTGTGAGACAAAATTGGTCAATAAAAATACATTTCAATGCTATTTCTCTTTTATTTTTGCTTAGTTTATCCAATTTATTCTGAAAGGTAAAAAAGGTATAGAAGATCTTAAAGGAGATCTTATGTAATTTCGCACGTGAAGGGTTATTTCTTGGTTTCGTCCAGTCATTAATAACTTGATTATTTTTAGATAATAGTAGATAGAAACAACGTTCGTAAGAAGTCCTATTGAAACCAAGAAATATAGGCCTGCCTGTCATCCTAGATGGAGTTTTCCGAAAAAACCTGCTGAGAAGAGAGGAGCAGTGGTGGTCCCCCCGGACCGCCCGGATCCCACGAGTGAATAGAAAGTTGGATCTACACCAGATCCGGCTTGGTTATTGATAGAGTGAATAGATATGCCATTTCTTGAAATTTCTCTTCTGATTCAAAATCGCGGTGTAGCGTGAAATAAAGAAAAAAAAGTATTTTGGTATAATACATGAAATAAAGAAAAAAAAAGTATTTTGGTACTCAAGAATGAAATCTTATTGGAACTGTCCATATCCGGTTCATCCTTCGGAACCATATCACTTCCCGGATCCGATGAAATAGGATGAATTGAGATGGTATTTTGGAAATACGTAATTATCTTGAATATATCAACCATTTCTTTATTTTCCGATCGTCTGGAAGGGACAAAAGAATTATCTTGTTCTTTCTTCAACAATTTATGATCTCTAGTTGTCCTCTCAGTAGGATTCGAACCCAAATGAAGTTCTGACCATCTGTCAGAGAAAAAGGAACGAATTGATTTTGTAGAATTCCCAAGAATTGCTTCGATTTCTTCCGGAAGCAAATGATTATTCATCTGCTTCTCACGTTCCGTGAATAGCCGGAACATTGAGGCATATCCAGAAAGGAATTTCGGGATCGGTCTGATTTTCTCTCTGTTCGTTCTGTTTGAAGAAAGGAAGGATCCCAAATAATAGATCTTTCTTTTAGTTGTTGAATCTCTCTTGATTGATCAGTGTGTGATATTCTGAATCCTCATTACTAATCGAATCGAAAGGGTCTCTGCGTTGATCAGAAGATCCTTTCAATTGGCTAGAATTCGTTACTTGAACGAAAATAGATCTTGTAGAATCATATTAATAATATTTGACGATACATTCCGTAATTAAATGGGTTATGCCTTGTACATCTTTTGAGTTACTTTAGCGCTGGAGGATTCATAGTTAGAAGAGGTTGGTTTTTTGGTCAATTCTTCCATTTGTAATTCTTTGGCTGCTTTGGAAGCAAAGAAACTCAGGTGTATACGGTAAAAGGCAAAAATGAAGGATGAAACTAATGTAAACATCTAAAGCTTTAACTCTGTCATGGTTGGGGGTCTTTGTAGACCAATCTTTGTAGATACGGGTGGAGTGTTCCAAGGATTATTAACTGCAAGATCTCTTAGATTTTTCTTACAATGTGGGACTAATAATCTCAACACGTCCCCTTACGTGTAACTTCATCGGGTCTAACACGTAGACATATAATTGAATGATGCGAAGTAGAGGTGCAGCCATGTTAGACTCGTCATAAATTGCCTGCTCTAATACATATTATAATGTGGACATGTCGAGCAACTTCACTTATGAAAATAAACGTGTCACCGACAATCTCTACAAATGCTCCTAGTACCTACATTTTGTTATAGGGCCCAAGGCCCATAGATGTGCGGTCCATATAGATACTTAGGGTTTTCCCATCCAGTATATAAAGGAGCCTATGTAACACTATTACTGGTTCTTCCCTAATAAGATTATCCCTCAATACGTCATCAGCACGTAGCTGTGCCGCCGAGCTAAAATCAGATCTGAAGAATTTTTCATGCGAGTTTGCTAAGCTCAAAGTTTTTAACAAAAAAAAAAAAAAAAAATTCATGAAGATTGCTGAGATCCGCATAAACAGTGAAAGAAACTGAACAACGAAAACTTGTGAATCTGGACATTCAATCATCAGACAACGTCAAAAGCTTATGTATTTGAAGATTCGTTGAAAAAGAAGAATCGATGAAAATCAATAAGACTCATATCAGCTATAGTGGGCATACGAACATACGGTAAAAAGGTGAAGCTGAGAAAAGCTACTGACTTCCATTCCAATGGCGAGTAAATCAGCTATGCCACCGTATGGATACAACGCTGAAGTCTGAATTACCAACAAGAATCAAAGTAAGCCATATTGTCGGGAAAAAGTAAGTTCTCGAAGATAACCATGGCAAGGCCAGTAGAGAAAGAACTCCAAAGGAAAGAGAGTTCGAGAAATCACCTACAAATCCCGCTAATAAAAGAATGCAGACGGAGTTGCACTTTATTTTAGTGGTGATTTACCGGACGTTGGTTCAAGCAATGCAAGGCTAGTACCAAAGTAGTTGTGAGCTACAAAAAGTACCGGGGGACTCTTAAACAAGAATCTCACTATGTGAAAAAAAAAATGAACTTATTCTTGACGTATACCTTGCAATTTCAGGCTTACATGGCATAAAGGGCGTTGCCACATCATTGATACACCTGACTTTGCATATACTTGAACATCTTTGTTTTGTTTTATGGCTTACTAGACCTCAAATTTCAATAGTATTGTGAGATGCTTTAAAGTATGTTATTAGTCTTCTTGGTCTACTATTTTTTTTTTTTACTTAGCTAAACATGTTCTTACCTTTTTAACGTTAGAAACACAGATTATTTGTAAGTATTTACCTTTCTATTACTTGATATAGAATTTTACTTTGTTTATGATATTCAATTATTTAGCATGTGTATTAGAATGTAAAGGTAGTCATTCTAATAACACAAAAATTCTCAAAAGTACCTGAGATAAACTGTTCATCTATATGACAGTCCCGAATGATGTACTTACTGGAATGTCTTTAGGAGAGATCAAATGTGTATTCGATAGTGGAACCACCCACACTATCCTAAGAAATGGACAATTGTTTGTTGATTTTACTCCTTTTGTGACTACGATGATTGGATCATCGAAAGTATTAATTGGGCGAAGTATTGCTCAAATCTTGGTGCCAGCGGCACAAGTTTTAAAGTCAAAGAAGCTCTGCAGCACTTAGAGCTAACCACACCTTGTGAGTTTTAAGGATCATTCAAATGGCTACCATTTGATGATTCACTGTGAAAATGGAACTTTACATTACTTCTAGTGAATGCGGATGTAAGCGCATCTTAGAGAAACTATTGAGTCACTCTAGTGGATTGTACATCGCCACTATTAGGATTATTGAATCTTATATTGTTTCTAACGATGAACTGTTGGCCAGTGACTTATACAAGCTTTGGCACTACCGACTAGGGTGTCCAGGTCGACATTTGATGATCTGTGTTTTAAAGAACTCACACCGACATCATTCTTTCGAGTGAGAAATAAATGAGACAAAATATTGTTGCGACGAAGAGTAACAATGTGCTTTATAAAGTAACTGAAACACAAAATTTGCATCTAAAGGAATTGAAGCGCGGTTATTGTCTTCTAAAGTAAGTGAAGTGCAATCTTCACCTTTTAAAGTAACTGAAGTATACCATTTATCCCATTTTCTTCGTTGGCCTTATCGAAGGCACATCATTCATAATGCAAAGCTTGCTCTTTAGCAAAGATAAGATCGAGACCATCTTATGCTGAAGATACCAAAGAAAAAATAATCCATTCTCACGAAGGATATAAGGTGATATTTGTGGACCTATACATTCAGAATGCGGACCATCCAAGTATTTTATGGTTCTGGATGATGCTTCGACCCGTTGGTCACACTTGCATCGTTGTCCACAACAAATGCTGATTTTGCAAAGCTCCCAGCACAAATGATACGTATAAGGGCTCACCACCATGATCATACAATCAAGTTTGTCATACTTGATAATGCTGGAGAATTTACATCAAAAGGAATTGATGATTTCTGTATGTCTAAAGGAGTTGACATAGAGCATCATGTACCCCATACATTCCCGAATTGGTCTCTCGGAAGCTAACATCATAGCTAAGGCGCTGGTTATGCGTTCCAATACCTGCCTATTACTGCTTGGGGTACGTCATATTGCATGCAATTTTACTTATTCGCTTCAGACCCACTGATAGCCAACCATATTATGCGTACCAGTTGGTAACTGGATATAAGCGTGATATTTACATTTACGCATTTTTGGTTGTGTTGTACACGTGCCTATTACGCCTCCACAATGTACTAAGATGGGTCCACATAGACGATTAAGTGTTTATGTTGGATATGAATCCCCAACAAATATCCGCTATGAAGAACCTTTGACAGGCGATCTTTTTACCACTAGAATTGTGGATAGTCACTTTAATGAGACAATCTTCCCGTCGTTAGGGGGAGGTGAGGAAAATGATTTCCATAGGGAACGACAGGAACTGTCGTGGCGTGTTTCCCATGTTGTCTCATCTTGATCCCCATACTTCACAATGTGAATGTGAAGTGAACAATGGTTTTCGATATTCAGAATGTACACTGATATCACTAAAGTGACGAGATCAAACATACCAACTACAAGCGTACCTGCAAGGTTAGAAATCCTTAACTAAGGATATGCACCATAAACTATATATGGTGCTACAACTACATTTTGTGGAAGTGTAGTTGAGGCCGTGGCCCCATAAAGGAAGTTGGAGGGACCACCTGGTTCGATTGTTGCTCACCTAGAAATGAAGTGGTGAGTAAGGCACTGTAACGATCCGTAAGCAGGCCAATGACTATAGACTAGTCATATGACAATTACGCCGCATATTAACTCAATTGATTGTGTTCAAACACTAGATTTAGGAATTAATAAAATATTAATTTGAATACGATTCTAGTACAATTAGATAGATCTCGAGAAGTTAGGTGAAATCGACTAATAGAACGCGTCAATGGGATGTCGGATGAGGAAGATACGACACTTGAAAGGTTAAGTCAAAACTAGACATCCCTTAGTAATCCTGTGGAGGTGGTAATAGTAAATCCGTGGGTTGGTGTAAATGGGGTGTAAATAAACTTAATTATGCTACTAAGTGTTTAGGAGGTGTAGGTAAGTTATCTAGGTGTAACAACAAAATTGAATTAGGTGTAAACCAGGTGTCATTTTAATATTTTAGGTTAAACATAAAATTTAAGTTTAATTTATTTCTCCTTCTTCTTATCTAGTGTAGGTAGTAAGGAGGAGGTGTTTTAAGGTGGTGGTGTTGGATTCAAATCCAAACAGTGAGATGGAGAGAGTGAGAGACCGGGTGTATATAGTATGGAATAAGAAGATGATTAGCAAAAATCAAAAAAAAAAGGAATGTAAAATTAGAAAGGAGGTAGGAGACCGATCGATATTGTAAGAGTTTGAAATTGGAATTTAGCATAGGTGGAGTTTCCATAGAGATATTATATGGAAGTTTGGTCGTCGAAACTGGGAATCTGAAAAATCTGGAGACAGCAGTGAGTAGGCGTCTTGACGGCCCGATATAGGTAGGTTATACATTGAATTAGCTTTAGACCAAAACTAGAGAGTTGGGGAGAAAGTTCTCAGCTTTCTAAAGAGCTATCACTTACCCTTTTAAGATAAATATTGAGTGCTATAGAGCTCTCGAAAGTTTGGTGTTTCTGCTGAATTCCAGTAGACTGTAGCGAGTGACCATTTCGTGGAGATGATTTGGATGTGTTAGAGTCATAATTTGATATCGTAGGCGTAAGTTGTAGTACGCTGTCCCGTGGTTCTAAAGAGCCTTAGATTGTCCAATTTGGTTATATATTGAGTGAATTATGATCACTGGAAAGTAGTCACTCAATGCTGTAAAGATGAAGATGAAGATGAAGAAGATGGCCGAGTCAGCTTCTGACTCGTGAGTCAGGCCTAGTCACCCGAGTTGACTCGTTTTAATGTTACGTGACACGTGTCACGGGTCAGTTGGCGGTCCGGTCCGGGTTGGCCCGCTGTGCTAAGGGTTTTGGCCCAGTTACACTATTTGGGGTTTTTGGACCACTTAGAGTCGAAATTAGCTTTTGGTCCCTTCTGCAAAGTTGGAGAGCTTCGCGAGAGCTTCGAATGACATATAATTCATCTCATTTTGTTGAGTAAATTATTTATTATAAAATATATGGTGAATATTAAATTAAAGAATAAATATTATAATTAGAAATATGAATAGTTTCACTTAGGTAATAATTGTGAACTTGTAGAATATTGTATTGCACTTATTGTATGGACCTATTGGCTATGATTGAATGATTAACATGTAGTTTGTATTAACAACGATTAGTATGAGAGAAGAACCGATGGATGGTGGAGCTTAAGGTGGGAACTCTTATAACCTTCTTGTAATCATTGATTAGTTTAATGTTTAATTATCTGTAAGCATGTTGTGTGTATTGGATGGGTATGCGCCTGATATGTGTTGCCTGGTTTCCCCGCGAGGAGCGTTTGTGTTTTTACACGGCTTTTCGCTAAGTCGAGTAGGCCGGCAGACCCCCCAGTTGTATATTATCTAGTAGGCCGGCAGACCCCCCGGTTTGTTATTATTGAGTAGGACGGCATCCCCCCGTTTCGATATTATATATTTTATATATTATTTTATCTAGTAGGCCGGCAGACCCCCCGGTTCAATACTATTATAATATCATATTCTATTTGGGGAAATCACTCGTACACATGTTGTGCTTGTTTGTTAGTCTTGTTTGTTAGTCTTATTGGTCATATTTGGGAATATCATTCTAGTATGTCTGGTTATGCTAACGTTTACTCGGGAGAAATCCTGGTTTCATAATTTGTATGGGCACTTTATGAGATTGCTATGCGGGGACGGGTTAGAATAACAATTCTTACCTAACATGTATTATTTCGATGACTTGCTGAGTGTTGGGTGTAAAAGGTGTTTACGGTTTTCGTTTAGTAGAAATGCAAAGCATGTTAGTGATTACTTGAATGCTATATTTGTTTTCCACTGAGCACCCTTTAGGATGATGTGCTCACTCGTTTCCACTTCAGTTTTTCAGCTATCGAATGTGAAGACGCATGTGAAGATGTCGTTTACGTTGCAGATTATTTAGAGAGACGATGTTTGTTTCTGAGTTAGTTTGTAATTCAATATTGTTTGTATTATCAATAAACAACACATTATTATATTTATATCACTAGAGAGGTTATTCTTCTACATAATATCAGAGAGGGTTAGTTTTGAGGATTAATCTGTGGATTGAATTTGTAAATTAGAGTATAATTACTTGTATTAGATCCTTAATGCCTCATAGCGTGGATTGTGACTTTGACTTCTAAGTAGGTCGATTTTTGGGGCGTTACAGGCAAAATCTAACTATCTATATCATCTGAACTCATCTCATACGACTATCTTTGAATAGGTCCTTGAATCGAACTGGAGGACGCTCCAAAGTTTTAAATGATTCTAGAGAACAATAAAATCCCAATGGATTATGAGAATGCACACGAGTCAATGGAAGGATCACGCGTGCATATGGATGATATAATTCAGTTGCTCCGGAAGCAGAGCACGATGAGATCGAACCATGCTCTATATTGTTTAGATTCAAACAGAGAGCATATTTGGACTACGCAATCTAGGAAGAACTTAGTTCTCTGACAAATATACAAGTATTTGATGCGGTAGTGCTAACCGACCAAGTGTAAAGCCTGTGGGACATAAATGGTTATTTGTCACAAAGCGTAGTGAGAATAATGAAGTCTTAAAGTATAATGACTCACCTTGTGGCGCGAGGTTTCTCACAAACCCCTGGATCGCTTATTCTCTTGTATCGAACATCATGATGTTCTGCTAATTAGATTAGCTTGGCAGTTTCAGAAGGATTAGAAATACTACTTATGAAAGTGGTTACATAATATCTCTATGGGGATCTTGATACAGAGATATTCATGAAAGTGCCAGATGGCCTTCCATTACCCAAAATCAAGTAACCCTAAACCACGGAGTGCATTTGCAATTAAGTTGAAACGCTCACTTTACGGATTGAAGTAATCCGGACGGATGTGGTATACCCGTCTAAGTGATCATTTTATTGGGAAGGGATATAAAAATAATAAATTATTCCCTTGCGTGTTTTGAAATGAAACTAGTTCCGGATTTGCAATTATAGTTGTCTATGTCGACGATATGAACATAGTAGGTACTTTTGACGAAGTAAGAGAAACCACAAACTATTTGAAATTCGAAATTCGAAATTGAGATGAAAGATCTTGGGAAAACTCGGATGTGTCTAGAACTTGAACTAGAACATCGAGCTTGTGGAATATTACTCCACCAGTCAGCATATGTCCATAAGATATTCAAGCAATTTAAATATGGACAAGTGCACCCGGCTAGCACTCCCATGATTAGTCGAACTTTAGATGTACGTAAAGATCCATCCCGTTCATAGGAAGGAGACGTAGATGTGTTGGGAGACGAATATCTCTACCTAAGTCAATAAGCGCATTATTGTACTTAACACAATGTACTCGACCAAATATCTTGTTCTCAGTGAACTTGTTAGCTAAATGTAGCTCAGCGCCAACGCAACGTCATTGGAATGGTATCAAGAATATCTCTAGATACCTAAAAGGAACCATTGACATGGGTTTGTTCTTATCCCTATGAAGACGCAAGTAGAGTTTTCTAATGAACTTGCAAATTGTATTCCCATGATTACATGTGAAAAGTACAGGACTAACAGAATTGCCCGACTCCCATGATTGCAAAACTGCAGAGATCTAAAGAACTTGTCTGACTGCGAAGAACTAAAGGAATTGTCTGCCTATATTGGACTAAAGAAGTTGTTCAAACTTTCATGAATGTATTGTACTAAACAAGTTGTCCTACATCAGAGGGAGCATCTGGTAAGTTGTACTCTTTTTCCCTTCACCGAGGTTACTTTTTCCCACAGGGTTTTGTTACTCAACAAGGTTTTTAATGAGACAGCTGCAATACCAGAAGTGCAATCGAAAAGTTGTTGATTATGAAGGGACAATAATCACTTAGTCAACGAAAGTAATCAGGGGGAGACATGGTGAACTTATAAGTCATCACCTATAGTCACTTTCGAAAAGCTCATGACTAATGAAACTGTCTAGAGACTATACCCCAAACGAAATCAGGGGAGATGCCGACATCAGGGGGAGGAACCAATGATATGATGCCGACATATTTTGATTCGAAATGTGAAACTGTGTTGTACTCTTTTTCCCTTTGATCGAGATTAGTTTTCCCCACAGGGTTTTGTTACTCGACAAGGTTTTTAGAGAGAATACGACAACAACTACACTTGGCGTATATGCTGAATGTTGAAGACTTGAAGACTGGATGGATATTACTGAACTGCATCAGAATCAAAGAAATTAACACGATAGCATGTCAAGCGAAACAACTTCCAGCGAGAAGCAAGAGTGTTATTCAGCATGAGCAAAGGCGTACTTCAGGACTTATCGCGTTGTACTCTTTTCCCTTTGTCAAGGTTTTGTCCCACTGGATTTTCCTTGTCAAGGTTTTAACGAGGCAACATGTGCTAGTCTAACTCTGTTCTAAGTATTCTTAATATTGTACTGTTTTTCCTTAGTTCAGGCTTTGTCCCTTTGGGTTTTCCTGGAAAGGTTTTAATGAGGCAATTGACTTAGACACAATGGTCATCGACGAGCGAGCTACATTAAGAATAAATTTGAAGCCAAAAGAGAAGTCACTTACCACAACTCCAAGAGAGAAGCTTAACAAGACTCGAGACATTATACTCTTTATTTTTTCAAGGTCTTGTCCCACCGGGTTTTTCCTTGTCAGAGTTTTAGTGAAGCAATATATTTGAAAAACTATATTCGAAGCACTATATGTGAAGCACTGTGTATAGAGTTTTGTTATTGAACCGCACAAGGGGGAGTGTTATAGGGCCCAAGCCCATAGATGTGCGGTCCATATAGATACTTAGGGTTTCCCCTTCCAGTATATAAAGGAGCCTATGTAACACTATTACTGTTTCTTCCCTAATAAGATTATCCCTCAATACATTTTTATTTTTTTGAAGAACAAAATTTAGATTAAAAGTTAAGTAGTTGTAAGTTGTAACACGAGGGTATTATACCCCCATAGCATCATTATACATAAATACCTGCAAGAAAGTATAATATGGTCCCAAACGGTCGCTCCATAAGTGCCGACATTGCTAGAATCCGATGCATGATTGGCTATCCGTACGCCGCCTGGTAGCCTTCACGATAGGTGTGAGAAATCTGCTGGTTCGTATCCGTCGCAGTAATCTCTAAATTTCCTTAATCATTTCCGTAAGATATCAAGGGGGCTCAGTTATCTGAGAAAGGAAGCGGACTAAATTCGCGGTGTCCGTTTGAAACCAGACGATGTTCCAGTGGAGAGCACTGGTTGTCCGTGTCGCGAGGAGCATCCCACATTTCTCTGCTACTAAAGCCGTCGTGACGCCAAGTGGTTGTGCCATAGCAAGGAGTGGAGTCGTGGAAGAAGATCTAGAGATAAATCCACCTCCCGCATAACCAGGGTGTCCCCTAGCTGCTCCATTTGTGTTGATTTTAATCCATCCCTCCTCAAGTCTATTCCAACCTACCATTAGGGTGGTTCTTTCCAGTCATCATCGGGGGGTATCGGTGGTATATCCGGCAGATGTGGTGGCACAATACTGTTCGTCCAAGTAAACTCATGTTGAAGTTGAGTAGCAATCATATAGTGTGTGCGGGTTGTTTCATCTTCCGTGGGTAGATGATTTCGTTCCTCGTTAACTAGAGAGTCCACATCAGGAAGTATAAGAGCGTGGTGATTTGGGTGGACATTTTCCAAGGAGGAGCTGAGGTACAGTAGCCGACTGAGTATCCAAACAGTTAGAGTATCACTAACAGTGGGGTCTCTCGCTAGTTGAGAGATTAAGATGGACCATGATGATTGGGCAACAAGGCATTTGAGGATAAAATGTTCGGACGTTTCGGGTGCAGTGTGGCAACAAGGGCACAAATTTTAGTTTGTGAGATTGATGCGGTGAATAAGTTAAAAGTAGCTAAACCCTCATTCATAGTTTCCACAAGAAAAGTTGAACTTTTGGAGGACAAGGTAATGTCCACACGAAGGAAGATGGAGGTAGGGTAGTGGGGGACGGTCAGTGATACCCGAAGCTGGTGGTATAATTACCTGATTTGGTGAGGCCAAAAAAACCCATCTAGAGGTGCATCAGGGGTTAGGTAGATGTTCATAATCTCCGCAGTTGCTGAAGGGGGGGTAGCGAATTCAAACGTTTTTTGTCCCAAGTGTTGGATAAGGGGTATGTAAGGTCCGCTATCGTATGAAAGGAACTCACCTGTGAAGAGTCTAGAACTGGACCATGTGGAATCCAGTTGGCAATAATAGGGGTGGAAAGACCATTTCCAATGCAATGGAAAGAATGTTGCTAAAGAAGCAGTAGGAGTGTCATGATGTGTGGCTAGAGCGGGCACACCGAAGATGGCAAGGTAAGGTTATCCGAGAAAATAGAAGATTGGCAGAGATATTTTTCTCGACACATATGGACCAAATGAAATCCTGTTGTTGATGTATGAGCTAAGGTCGCTTCATAAGCAGAGCTTTATTGTGTTCAACACTTTTCCTAATCAAGACCCCCTTAGAACATGGGTCTAGTTAATTTATCCCACCCCAAGGTATTATTTTCATGGTTCAACTAGCAAGTCCCAGAAAAAATTCTTAGTGATCTGGTCTATTTTCTTGTGGACATGCATAGGAAAGAGCTAGGTTTGCATGACATGGTTAGCAGTAGGAAGTAGAGAGTGTTTAATAAGTACTAACTTGCCTACAGGGGTAGGACATTTAGCCTGCCAACCTTTGGCTTTCCTCGCAAGACGTTCTAATATAGGCGTATAGATGTGCACTGAAAA
>JAJJMA010201765.1:0-14244 GCA_023529015.1 Papaver nudicaule | reverse complement strand
CGATTATTATGAGCTAAATTTGTAGTTCGATCCACACCTTTGTTTTCAGATGAATTTATCTTGTAATCGAACGAGATTTTAACATTATTCAATAAATTGATGTCTTCTTTGTCTTCACAGTCTTCGTCTTCAAGGTCTCTACTACTTTGTCCATATCCCAATTCCGAAATCTAAACCCTAGTAGGCTAAATCAAGAACTGTGTTTTGACACCTAAAACTGACAACCAGCTTGAAAAATTCACTCGGATCACAAAAGCGACCTTGAAAAAAATGTCATTTCGCTAAAGATAATTACAAAATTAACACCGAGAGCATTCGTTAATATCATATATGTCCACCGACAATGAATTCGAAAGATTTCTAGAGACAAACTAACAAAAACTCATCTAACTCCAAACTTTGTTTGATGCCTATGGTTAGATAAATTCACTAAACTTTAAACTTCATTCGATTTCAAGAAATGCTTATCCAATATGATGCGTATGATTTTCAGTTTCAGTCACGCGAATCATCACCTTAACAGGTGCGATCTGTATGATTTTTATGTGCCTCGGTGTATAAGAAGGTGTAATTCAAAAATAGACGAAGACTATGATCCTTAAGTTGCTTATCCGGCCAATAGAAAGCCAAGAGTATCTAATCCAACGATTATAAATCCAGGTTTACAAACTCATACGGGTTACCACCTCATTTTTTTTGGTTTTGTGTTTTTGGTTGGCGCCCTTCACACAAAACAAAACCAGAATCCGTATGAATTTTATTTGGCCAATAGATAACCAAAGATCTTTAATCCACCAATGGGTGCAACCACAAAAGATCAGACGGATTGCCAACTTGTCCAGGAAAAAAACGCGGGAATTTTGGCGCGCTCTTTTGTGTATCCCGCCCAAATAATCGGGGTTAGATACTTAGATCTTATCTTATACCAAGACCCTGAAAGTCTTTTCTACCCTTTCCGAAACTCAACTCTCGAAAACCACCTTTGCTCTCTCAAAGAGCTTTACAATTCCAGAAATACTCTCTCTCTCGCTCTCTCTCACTTTATCTGTGAAAACATTTTCATCTCCGATTTCTCTCTGGTATATGTTCGAATTAAGGGTTTTCTGATTTCGATGTGGATTTCGATTTGGATATTGATATAATAGGGGGAATTGCAATTTCTGAAGTGGGTTTTTGTAAATAGAGGTGGATTTTTTTTTCTTTTGAAAATCAGTGCTAGGGTTCTGGTAGTTTTTTTTTTTCCAGTGAATTGTGTTCTGTCTTGTTATTTTATTAGAGTCTGGTGATTATAACACGAGGTATTTTTTGATAATTAGGTTTCCCAGAACTCGTGTATGGTTTGGTCATTTAAGGATTTTTGGTAATTAGGTTTCCTTGATTGGTTGGGAAACTCCCATCTCTCTTTTTGAAATCGAAAATCTGAATAGATCACAGGGTTTGTTTTACGGATCTGGGTTGCTCTTGATTGATTGGGGGAATTGAAGTTTTCGATTTGGATTTTGAATTTTGGATTTGGATTCCCTTTATAAGGGAAATTGATTTCACTAGTCCAGATTTTTTTTAAGGGTTTTCTTGTTGTTTGAGTTTAGATGGTGTTGTGAAGGGTTTTTAAATAACAGTTCCTGCTGATTTTTGGATAACTTTATTTTGACTCTATTCTGATATACTCAAGACGAGGGAAAATGAGATTCACCATCATTGCTGTAGAAAAAGGTTATCTTATACAAGTAATTGCTTTTTGTTTTAAATTACTCCCTGTTGTAGATATTGGTTACCGGTTGTCCTAATAAATGTCTGTGGATGTTGGATCAGGGTACTGTCCTGATGCTGCTTTAGCAGTGGATTTGGCTCTGAATCTAATAGATGCTTTGATTTCTCCAAGTTCACATGTATTCTCTATGTTCATATGTATTGTAAAAGAGGGTTAGAAATGAATATGAAGAATTTATGAGGTAATAATGTTTTCTTAGGTCATGATTTAGCCAATTAATGGGTGTGTGTGGTTCATATCTGAACTTGGCCTTTTGTTGTTTTTTTTGTGTAGGAAATTGTTGTTTAAGATCCAGACTTCTTGTCTTGCATTTCAAACATCTGCAAGCTGAGAAAGGAAGTGCTTTTGCTCTTGGACTTGCTGTCAAGGTAATCAATTTTTTTTATTTTTGTATGGTTTGAAACTGTTCAATTTTGTGTACTGTCGACTGTAGGGATGGTGACTTTTCTTTTACACTATTTTCAGGTGGCTTCACGAATGTAAGTTGTTTGCTAACACAAGATTGCTCCCCTGTCCTGCAGTTGGCCCTCTTATTGATCCTGAATCATTCTTGCCTATATTCCTTTGCTTTCTAGTCCTTGATATTGATTCATGAGTGCAAATATTTATTGACCTCTAATGTTCCGTTGATGCCTCTGGATGGTTAGACAATGAGCTGATTCCCAATTTGTCCATGATAACAGCCAAAGCCAATAGTAGTTTCAAACACAGTACAGTTCCAGAATCCAAATGCACTTGTTTGCCCTCGCTTGGCCCAAGGAAAAGCATGGAATGAGGTAGATTCACTCGACTCTTACCGTAAATGCGGTTCTCAACCATTTTCTTCAATCTTATCATCTGACATACATTTGATTGTCATCCTAAGTGCGAATCCGATCTCATTTCAATAATATACCATCATTATACTCCAGATGACTGCAACTTGTAATCTTGGACTAGTGGATCTGGAATTGACGAAGCGGAAACCTTTTTTGAATGGGGTCATAGGAGAAACGATGTGTGGTGCGTTTTTCCTGACCTTCACTATTCTGTTTTGTCTGGATCACACTCAAAGCTTTCACAGTTAAACCCTGGTATCAGATATATCATTTCCTTCAATCTTCATATGCAGGTGCACCAGCAAGAACTGTCGGGTGGAGGGATCCTGGATTAATACACACAAGTTTTCGCATTAATATTGGAATAACTGCTAGTTTGAGTTGAGAACTTAGTCGCCTAACATAGATTTTAAGTTGCAAAATTTCATTGCCGATAAGAAACTTTAGATTGTTGAATTTGAGTATGAGAAGTCTTTAAGATTTTTACTTGAGTGACTAAGGTTGTTGAACTTGTCAAAGAACTCTTTTTTAAATATATTTCAGTTAGAGTGGGCAGCACTAAGATTTTACGACTGTTCTAGGACAAAAGTAGTAAAAGGTACAACTTTTGACGACTTAAACTGAAACAGTTGTGAACCTAAAGTAGTAAATGGGGGTCTTTTCCCGTAGTGGTTGGTGCTAATTCTCAAACTTTTACCCTGACAAGTGCTATCGTCACGCTGTAAAGAACTTTCCAGACAACAGAGGAACCCTATTGGGTTTGCAAAAGGGATTCACTGGCCTAAGCGGAGCCATTATGACGCAGATTTACCTTGCCATCTATGGTAATGACTCTAAATCTCTAATCATGTTAATTGCATGGCTTCCTGCTGTTATATCTATCTTCTTTATCCATGCAATCCGTTTAATTAAGGTCATCGAACAGTCAAACGCTGATAGAAGGGTTCTTTACAAGTATCTCTTGATATCTGTTGTGTTCGCGCTTTTCATAATGGTCATAATTATAACTCAGAAACTAAAGACATTCTCCCACGCAGAATATGTTGTAAGCTAAACTATTGCGTGTATCTTACTCTTTGCCCCTCTAGCTATTAAAGAAGAGCTTGAAGAAAAATCTTACACCCCCAGGGATTATAACTGTTGAAACTCCGTCTCTTATGCATCGGATTCCTCTGCCGTTAACCACAACACCTTTAGTAGAAACCCAAAAAGTTCTTGTTTTACAGATGTTTTCAACCCCCCGGATAGGGGTGAAGACTATACCATCTTAAAGGCAATACTGAGCATCGACATGTTATTACTCATCATTGGAGATTTTGTGGACTCGGTACCAGTCTCACAGCGATAGACAATTTGGGTCAAATTGGTGAATCTCTCTACCCAACACTTACCATAAGCACTTTTGTTTCGCTTACAAGTATTTGGAGCTATTTTGGAAGAGTTTGTGCTGGTTTGATCTCTGACATTCTCCTTGCAAAGTGGAAATTTCCCAGGACTTTTGTGTTAGCAGTCATCCTTTTTGTTTCTTGTGTCGGGCACATTCTTATTGCCTTTCCAATTCCAGGTTCTCTCTACATTGCTTCAGTGATAATTGGTTTTTGTTATGGTGCACACGTAACACTACTCTTCACGGTCATATCTGAACTCTTTGGACTCAAATTTTATTCTACATTGTTTAATTGTGGGATACTAGCTATGCCTTTCGGATCCTATGTATTCAATGTAAGAGTTGCAGGTTTCCTTTATGACAAAGAGGCATTAAAGCAATTGAAGCTTATGGGACTTGGTATGGTTTTAGGGAAGGAATTGACATGTATTGGAATACATTGTTACAGGTTTTGTTTTCTTATATTAGCAGCGGCATCATTAGTTGGGGCTTCGAGTTCCTTCCTTTTGATGTTTAGGACAAGAAAATTCTACAAGGGAGATATTTATAAGAATTTCAGACATGAGACAACCGTGGCTAACTCAAGAGCCGCTACCACCGAACCGGTTTCACCTATGGACTCTAATACCAAATGCAAAGTATCCCCCGCCCCCTTTTTTTTAATTTTTTTTTATTTGTAGTTTTGGTTAAAGTTGGATATTTGAATGTGTATTGCTTCATATCAACTGATGAAGAGACTTGCACTCCAGAGTGGTCTCATGAGAAAAAAAAAAGGGTATAAAAATGCGAATTCACTTGTTAATGTACTTTATTGAATTCACATATTTGAGAATTGTTGCTGCATTTGTTTAGCATTACTGTTTTGGTTTAAGCAAAGGAAACCAGAGTAGTGCTTGGTTATGATCCATTATCATGAATGGGTCTTCAGCAACAATCAAAAATGATATATGAAGTTTTCATTTATTATTTTTATTATTTTTTGATTCTACCAGGGTTTGAATCCGGACCTTCCCTATGGGAGGTCAATGAGAATCCATCATACTACTTAATGGTTCTGGTTATGATCCATTATCATGAATGGGTCTTCAGCAACAGTCAAGAATGGTCATAATAGTTGTTACTACCTAACAAATATGACGACCTTTGCCAAAATTCTGTCTTTTGCCTCTTTGGTTGTGTGACGGTGACAGGTCTCCTGCTGTCGTTCCACTTCAAACATTGTATAAACTGATGCTGAGTAGCTCATTGACTATTTGCCGACCAATTATGCTCTCCTCACATGGGGTATCTGATGGAGATATATATTAACGTATCGATGGGGTTATATGTATTAAGAAATTATTGGTTTGATTAAAGAACTTCTTGTACAATAACAGAATAAACCAACAAGAATCTCTAGTTGACTTGGGAACAGGTGAAAATATGAGTCTCCACCATCATTTTTCTCTACTTCATACATCTCTTTGTTGCTTCAGATTCCTGAAGAAGAGGAAGAAAACAAAAAAAAGGGAAGAGATCGAAGAAAAAGAATCAAGGAATGGTGGAGACAAGGATTTGGATTCGTGGTAGCTCGTCAGAAATTGCTCGCTTCACAGCTCAAGTTCTCCGAGGCAGATGGTTCATGCTTTTTGCTTCTGTCATCCTCATGAGTAGTACTGGTGGGATTTTTCTTTTCGGAATCTACTCCCCAGCAATCAAGAAAACCCTGGGGTACGACCAGACAACACTTAACTTGGTTGGTTTCTTCAAAGACCTTGGAAATACTGTTGCGATTTTCTCTGGTCTTATAGCTGAAGTGACTCCGAACTGGTTTGTTCTACTTCTTGGTGCATCCTTGAACTTTGTTGGATACTTTATGGTGTGGATTAGTATAAGTGGCCGTATTTCAAAACCCCACTTATGGCAGATGTGTCTGTATATATGCATTGGTGCGAATTCTCCAAATTTTATGCTTACAAGTGTTATGGTCACCTCTGTAAAGAACTTCCCAGATAATCGAGGAACCTTAATGGGTCTGCTAAAGGGAATCAGTGGCTTAAGCGGAGCTGTCATGACGCAGCTTTACCTTGCCATCTATGGTAACGACCCTAAGTCTCTAATCCTCTTCATTTCATGGTTCTCTGTTGTTTTATCTATTTCCTTTGTCTATGCAATCCGTTTGATTAAAGTCGCTCGACAGTCTAACGTTGAAAGAAGAGTTATTTACAAGTATCTCTGGATATCTGTTGTGCTAGCTCTATTCATAATGGGTATAACCATAACTCAGAAACACAAGATCTTCTCGCATGCTGGATATGTTATAACTGCAACTGTTATCTGCATCTTATTCTTTACTCCTCTCTCTGTATCAATTAAAGAAGAGCTTGTTCTCTGGAATTTAATGAAGAAAAATCTTACACCACCGGAGATTGTAACTGTTGTAACTTCAACTCTTGTGAAGCCGATTGCATTTCAGTTGCAATTGGAAGAAAAAGAAAATCCCAAACCCACAGTTTCTTGTTTTTCGGACGTTTTCGATCCCCCAGAGAGGGGAGAAGACTATACCATACTGCAGGCAATTCTAAGCATTGACATGTTATTGATTATCATTGGGTCGTTTTGTGGGCTTGGGACTAGTCTAACAGCAATAGACAATTTGGGTCAAATTGGTGAATCTCTTGGCTACCCAACACTTACGATAAGTACTTTTGTATCTCTCATGAGTATTTGGAACTATTTTAGAAGAGTTTGCGTTGGTTTTATGTCTGAAATCCTCCTTACAAAGTGGAGAATTCCTAGGACTCTTCTGATGGTAATCTCCCTCTTTGTTTCTTGTATCGGCCACATTTTCATCGCCTTTCCAGTGCCCGGTTCTATGTACATTGCCTCCGTGATCATTGGTTTTTGCTATGTTGCACAAGTAACACTAATCTACACGGTCATTTCTGAACTCTTCGGACTTAAATACTACTCGACATTGTATAATTGTGGGATGCTAGCAATGCCTCTTGGATCTTATGTATTTAATGTAAGAGTTGCAGGTTTCCTTTATGACAGAGAGGCTTTGAAGCAATTGAAGCTATTAGGACTTACTAGGGATTCAGAGAAGGAATTGACATGTATTGGAAAACACTGTTACAGGTTATGTTTTATTATATTTGCAGCAGCAACATTCACTGGAGCTCTAAGTAACTTTGTTTTGTTTATGAGAACAAGAAAATTCTACCAGGGAGATATTTATAAGAAATTCAGACAGGAAAAAACCCTGGACAACACCACTGCGGAGCTGGCTTCGCCGATGGACTCCAATACCAAATGTAGAGTATCGGACTCGTGAGTAACGGTTATCGACTTATCGTACCCCCAGCATTTCATCTTGTAACTTGTTCTTTCTTGTTTTAGTTAAAGTTGGATATTTCAGTGTGTATTGCTTGATATCATCTAATAAGGACTACACTCCAAGTGGTCTCATGAGTATAAAAGGGATTAAAATGTGAATCCTCTTGTTATTGTTACTCTATTGAATTCACATGTTTGAGGAAATGTTGCTGCATTTTTAAGCATTTATGCAGTACTTTTTTTGCTTACACATCAAAATGCATGCTAGAGTGCAATTTCGTTTTGTTTACAAATAGCTAGTAAACCATTAAAACGGGGCACTACAGCAGTTATTCCATGACTATTTACTTCAAACGTTGGTGCTAGATTCTAGTTGATATTTGGTTTGGGCCCTTATATTCTCTGATATGAAATGCAACACACACGTAGAATCTAGTGAATAATCCACTATTCACTATCTAGTTTAGCCGCTAGTTTTATTCAAAAACCCGTTTAGTGTTTAGTCCAAAACAAAGAAGAAAACCTGCGGTTTATGTGTGTGAAGGTTAAAACAATTTTTCTAAATCCCCGAATTACCCTCTTCTTCTTCATATTCACGAGAAACAAAGAAAGAGAGTAAAACCGAGTGAAAGAAGAAGGAAAAAAACCTAATAATGGTAGAGAAAGATAGCAAAGAAGGAGAACAATTGAGATTTTGCCATGAGATCATTCGTCTATCATTTATCTTGTTTCTACACTCCATTAATGGCGGTTAGATGATGCGATTTTCAGATCTAGGTTTTTTGTTTCAATTTTTGCGATGATATTGTAAGGGTAGAAAATACCTACCCGATATAAAAACATCCTAGCGGAGATGCTGTATAAGAAGAATACAGCAGAGATGTCCTGGATCAGCGAGTAGTAGGCTTGGCGATATACGACTTTGGGTCTAATAGTATGGTTGGGCGAGTGCATTGAAGAAGCCAAGATTACGTCGAGTAAGGGATCAACGAGTGAAGACACGTCACCAATTGTTAGGTGATAATTAGGTGTGCATTTAAGAGACGTTAGAACGGATACATTGTCAGGTTGACTAGTTTGACTCAGTGGAGGATGCGGCATTGATCTTATCCTCTAAAAGATTCTATCGTCTATGTTTGTAAAGTAAGGAAAGGGGTCGCCGATGTATGTATGACGGCGAGTCATGAAAAATAGTGTCAGTCTTGGACTGTTTGTATTATCTGTAACCCATGATGTAAGAGGTCTATAAATAGCGAGAGAACCCATTGGAAAAGGGGTTGGACACATTTTGGGATTGGTCTGGAGAGAGGAAAAGTGTCATACTTGCTCTCTACAGCCGAATACTAAAATTAGGGTTCTTATTGAGAGTCTCAGTCAAGAAGATTAGTAAGGTAATGAGAGAATTGTAATCATACTTATTATAGTGAAGATCCTTGGATGTAGTCCTAATATTGGGGCGAACCAAGTAAAAACACCTTGTCAAGTATCTATAACTCTTATCTCTTTGATATTCCTTATGTTATTATGTTTGATGTATGTTTTGGGATGATTGTGTATATGTTGATGTATCTTATTTGGGTGTACTGTGTAAGATCTAACCATTGGGGTTTTACACAGTTACAGATATAATGAGAGAAACGAGTAATGGTGAAAGATTCAATATGAAGTGAAGGAGAACAAGAAGATTCGAGATGGATTCAAGAAGAACATTGAAAAAAGAGAATTCGAGAATAAATTTATGAAGAAGAAGATACAGTACATATAATATGTACTGAGCTCAATACATAACATTATGTACTGCACCCAGTACATAAAATATGTACTGTTAGTATTTGACTTGGGATATACTTCTACTTCTCCTTGTTTTCACGCAGTACATATCATATGTACTGACCTCCAGTACATATCATATGTACTGTTAGAAATCTGACTTGGGATATTCTTCTACTTCTTCTTGTTTTCACCCAGTACATATCATATGTACTGCCCCCAGTACATATCATAAGTACAGTTAGAAATCTGACTTGGGATATTCTTCTATTTCTTCTTGTTTTCACTCAGTACATATCATATGTACTGTTAGAAATCTGACTTGGGATATTCTTCTACTTCTTCTTGTTTTCACCCAGTACATATGTACTGTTAGAAATCTGACTTGGGATATTCTTATATTTCTTCTTGTTTTCACTCAGTACATATCATATGTACTGTTAGAAATCTGACTTGGGATATTCTTCTACTTCTTCTTGTTTTCACCCAGTACATATCATATGTACTGTCCCCCAGTACATATCATATGTACTGTTAGAAATCTGACTTGGGATATTCTTCTACTTCTTCTTGTTTTCACTCAGTACATATCATATGTACTGCCCCCAGTACATATCATATGTACTGTTAGAAATCTGACTTGGGATATTCTTCTACTTCTGCCGATCAAAAGTATGATCGGCAATACATATCATATGTACTGTATCATCTTCTTCATTTATCCAATCTCGAATTTTCTTCTTTAATATTCTCGAATTAGGGATACAAAAGTATCTGTAGAAACAAGTCCGATTGTAAAGAATTTGATACAGCAATGCCGATCAAGAGGAACCGTGTTTTGATCGGTGAAGAGAAGAATAAGTAAATCAAAATATAAGAGAAGAATAAGCAAATCAAAATAGAAGAAGATGACGATGATTCTCCTTCTCCTTCATATCTTCATGAGGATTTAATATTCGAAAATGTTCTCACTAGATTACCAGCGAAGGATCTAGCTCGATTCTCTTTTGTACATATTATCTCATGAGTTTATTTCCAACGACGGGTTTTAATGGTTCAGGGGTAGCCGGGTAATTGTGTACGTTTTTGGACTTAATCTTAAATTAAAATTAGACGAGGACTAAAGCCTAATCCGGTTCGGGTTTTTATGACTAAAAATTAAAGGGTTCATTAATTAAATACCCCTACAAATCAACCCCAATAATATTATCCTTTTCACAATTTATAAATATCCCTCACCTTCTAGAAGATTAAAACCCGGAATAATAGATTACAAAACTACCCTTCCCTTAAAGATAAGGTTACAGCAAAAAATCACGATTTCATTTCATTCTGTTTTTTTCTTCTCTCTTCAGTTTCTCTGTATCTCTGAAACGGTTACGAAAACCTGACCTAGAAACCAGATTTAGGTCTAGAACAGTAGATTACTAAGCCAGCTTTAGATTCAACAACAACAAATTTTGAAGAAACTAGGGTTTGTGGTACTGATTTTGACGTGTTCAACCACAACAAATTTGAAGATTCACAAACGGTAAATTTGAAGAGAAATTAGTTCAGATTTCACATAATATTTGACTTTATATGGTTTTGGTACTCTTGATTTGAATTTTCCAGGGTTTTGGTACTGTTAATTTTGTATTTTCTGGTTTCGGTAGCATATAATCTCTCGCTTTTTATTTAGTTAGGGTTTTAATTTCACCATTTTGAGTTTGTTTCAATTTTGTTGACTGATTTTGTTGATTCATGCTGATAAATGTTGTATGATTGTCTTGCATGTACGTAAAACCCTAATTTGGGAATTTTTGTTGTTGTGGAGAAGTAATTAAGAGAAAAACAACAACAATCAAAGGTAAAGGAACTGTTCTCTCTGTTATTTTTAATGATATTGATGTTTGTGAAGATGTGGTTGAACTGATTACTTTATCATTGATGTTTTTTTGTGAATCATTCTAGCGTCGAGATACTCGACACTTCTGGATTGAATTATTTGTGAAATGCATAACTTGTTCCATGCTTTTACAGTATTGGTTGAACTGAAATGCATAACCTGTTTCGAGATTGAATGTGGATTTTATACAGTATCACAGTAAACGGTTCATGCTTTAGTATCTCCATATTATTATAACAGGAGATGTGTTTGCATTTGTGATGCTTGTGTATGCCAGAATTGTAGCTGGCATCCGGAGCCTAACCTGGCAGAATTCTAGAACCAACTACCCAAGTTGGCACAACAAATAGGAGCCATCTTGGCAAGTTGTCACCTGAGTCTGGAGTCCAGGATCCTAACCTGTCTGAATTCATAAACCAACTACTCAAGTTGGCACAATAAATCTGAGCCATCTTGGTAAGTTGGCAGCAGAAATCTGAGCCATCTTTGCAAGTTGGCACTAGAGTCTAGTGTCCAGGCGCCAAAGTGGAGCAATCACCCGTCTGAATCAATGCATACTGCTATGGCTCCCTCAATGAAAGCTTTGGTTTGTAATGAATTGTTGCAGCACCCTAATGTGGACGTGAAAGTATCTGTGGAATCTTGCATAAGTGAGATTACACGAATTACAACACCAGAGGCTCCTTATGAATATGATTAGATGAACGTTCGAATATCATGCTTATAAATTGTAGCTAATTATTGTACTCCCAGTTTTATTGTTGATTTTGTCTTTATGCTCTATCTTCACGCAGGAGATTTGTCAACTGATTGTGGGTTCATTTGAGAAACGGTGTGATACCTCAAGCCGCTCATATCATAAGAGAGCGTCGCTACTGATTGTGGCATTGAACAAGATCCTTCAACAAAGCTTGCTATTGACAGCATCAGCTTACAAGTTAGACTAGATATTGTTAAATGTATAAATAAAAATTTGACTGTTGTAAAACCACAGAACTTTTCCTAACATTTTGTAGCAACTTCTTATACATTGATGTACTTTTGATATCAGAATTCTGCACAACATTGTTGTAGTAACTTATTTTGCAAATTAATCAGTGTGAGGTATAAACGTTTAATGAAGAATATCCAATGTTTTTTTCTTTAATAATGAAACAAAATAATTATTGTGGATGTTGTGGATGCAAATTTTTTAGGGGGTTTTCAAATGGGGTGTGCTCATATAGAACCTGGAAGTATTATGAAACCAACTACCCCAGTTGGCACAAAAAATCTAAGCCATCTTGGCAAGTTGGCACAAGAGTCTGGTGTCCGAGAGCCTAACCTGGCAGAATTCCAGAATCAACTACCCAAGTTGGCATAAGGAATCTAAGCAATCTAGGCAAGTTAGCGCCAGAGTCTGGTGTCCGGGAGCCTAACCTGGAAGAATTCTAAAACCAACTACCCAAGTTGGCACTGGAATATCTAACCAACTACCCAAGTTGGCATAAGGAATATGAACCATATTCTTAACTTAGTGTCAGAAGTACGAGCCAACTAGCACAATTAGCACCAAACATTCAATCAAAAGTAAAGGAAACTAGACAATGACATCTGACACCTAAACAGAGCCAACTAGCACAGTTAGCACTAAAGGCGGAGCCAACTAGCCAAGATGCACCAAAAAGGCGAGCCAACTAGTCAAGATGGCAGTAAGAAGTGCAACCAACTTGTCTAGTAGGTACTGAAAAAGTCCTTTCAATCTTTATCGAGTGAACCTTGCGTGAATCGAACACGCATCTTCTAACATGGAGTCAGTTGTGCTACCATTGCACCACAGATTCTTTGTATTGAGCATTTAGTGAAAGTATAAGCTAAACATCTTACATATTGAGAACCAGAAGATGAAAATAAGACATATTGTAGCAATGGCAATGAACTAAAACTTTCATTTAGCTAAGCAAACATGCATCTGAACTAAAAAATAGCATTGTCACAAATATAAATGAGTTGGAAACATACTCAAAGGGATAATAACCAAAGTATTCTTTGTCGCCACATTTGGGAGTGTTTTCATCTGTATCTTGCTCTTAAACTTGAAAAAACCACATTGTTCATTACATCCCTGCAAAATTAACATCCATCAGAGCTTGCAAACTCTATATTAAACCCACCGAAAGTACGAATTTGATGTTTCTACCTAATTAATAAAGGATATACATACAGAAATCTATAATTCAAATCATGTAATCTATTCAAAATAATTTTACACCACCACCATCAACTAATTTCACTCGATAAAATATACTTCTCTACCACCACCACAATCATCATCAAAATGAAAAGAAGAAGAAGAAAAAAGGCATATCGTCGTTGCTGCCACCAGCATGACTTTTCGATACTTAGTAATTTTGGATCTGAAATGGACGAAACGTGCTGCTGCTGATGGTTTTAGATCCCATCAATGATTTCATTATTATCACTGAGATTCCACTGTAGTCTCATCTTCTCAACAAGGGCAGGCCATCATTCATTCATTCAATGGCGTTACTTCCCCAAATCTTGAATCCACAAAAACTAGATGAATCCAATTTCTCGATCTATTTGTTATTGATCTGGTGGCGGCGGCGGCGGCGAAGGCGAAAATAATGATTCATTGTTGTGGTGTTGGTGGAATTGCAAAGTCATTGATGGATTGTAGTTGAAGATAGCGACGGAGATCGTGGTGTTAGTTTGGTTTGGCGATGGCGGTTGCGATGGATCTGAAAATGAAAAAATGGATCTGTTTTTCTTTCGAACCTTACAGAGTATATAGAGGGTATTAGTGGTATTAAAAATAAAATGAGTTTCCTTGTTATCTTCGTGGACTACGAATTTATCCCTCGAGGGATAATTGTGAAGGCCCAACCGAACGAGGGATAAAAGTTCAATTTCCTCAAAAATTAAATTTCTCCTACAACACATTCTCAAATAAGAACCGTGGGTTTGACAGATTATATGGGCCTTTAAAGTATCTTTTGCCGGACGAAAACCGGAAATTCAGACCTTAACTACAGAAACAAAGGTCACCTCCTCTTTAACTGCAAGATACAAACCCTAAACCCATCTGTTCCTCTGCGTATTGCGCATCACGTACAGTCTTGGTCATGCCGAGCCTCCCAGGTGATATCGTTGTCGACATACTATCACTGTTACCTGCAAAATCAATGTGCAGATTCAGGTGCGTGTGTAAACACTGGAACAACTTATCCAAAGATCCTTATTTCATGAAAAGTCGTCTTAAACACAGCATAACAAAGTCATCACTGTATAC
>JAJJMA010201748.1:12604-31363 GCA_023529015.1 Papaver nudicaule | reverse complement strand
TCTGATTTGTTACCTATGGTGGAGGAATATTCATTTATTAATTTAAGCCTTGTTTTCTTTGTGGTGTTAATTAATTGGGTAAGAGAAAATTCTCTTTTATGATAAATATTCAAGAGAAGTGGCTATATAAGAGTGGAGGTCGATGAGACAAGGGGGTGGATTCTGGAGAATCTGTTCACGGCCAAGGCCGGCACCGAGCAATATAATAATTTCATTTTCGTTTTCGTTTTCATTTCTTTTGTAATGGAGTAACCTCTCTACTAGGGCTAACGATGAAGCCCGATGATGTATGTTAGAGAATTTTAATTCACTTCAATAATACTTTTCTTTGGTCCTATTATTCTCGTCCGATAATGATAATAATTTTTCTTCATGTGTCCTCATGCTTTTATAATGATTCTTATATTATATTTTAGATACCAGCATTTTTAAGTGAAGCAAATTGTTCGTATTTTGGGAATACTCCATTAGGTTGTAACCTTATATTTTCTGAGGTGTACTCGTGTCCTAAATCATCTTGAGAGAAAGTGGAGAATATATAGAAAAGTGTTTTGATAATCTAATATGCAACGTAGCGGTGGAATCTCAAGCTCTAGTTTCTTTCTATTTCTCATTTTTTTAATTTCATTTTATCTTTGCTAAAATTTTCCTACTATTTTATTACAAATTGAAGATAGAAATTTACTAGTCCCTGTGGAACGATCCCGTATTTCGCATACTATCTCATCGATAGCCGTGCACTTGCGGTATTACACATTTTAATAACAACATGGGCCAAGTAATGACGAGTCCAAGAACTAATCATGCCTAGACCGAAAACTTCAAGATATGAAAGTTGGAAGTTTTCGCATGGCTTATATGTACGCGTTCATAGAGCAGTCAGTAGAGTTCAAGAGAATCCGTGAACTTGTATGTACGCGTTCATGAACGCGTTCATACAGACTTTTCTCGTTATCTGAAATGCCATACAACTCATGTACGCGTTCATGTACGCGTTCACCGTTGTGGTCTTTTGCAAGAGACAATTCAACATACTCTACCTATACATACTATCACTGAGGCGAAAATCCTAGAATACCTTCAGATCATATAAACAACATCAAAGACTATTGGTATGATAGAAATGGTAAAAACGATACAGAAAGGAAAAACCTTTCTAACCTTTAGCGAGGGCGTTATGATTTATCAAGTAGTAAGCTCAGGTCTTCGTCTTCATCAGTCTTCGTCTCGATTACCTAAAACTATCCTAGTCCGAGGTTGTAGAGTAAACTTATCAAGGATTGTGTTTTTGTCTCATAAACTTGACAACTGACTTGAGATAGCAATATCAGTGGGTTCAACCGAGCTATGCTCTAACAATCTCCCCCTTTGTCAATTTTAGTGACAAAAACCAATCTTACATATGGATTCAAAAAGTAAAATCTTTTAGCCCTAACCATAATGTACTTGATCTTCTTGTAATTTCAGCGTCTTCAGATAAGACTGTTCATGCAAGTGAAGATTCAAGGTAGAGATAACAAACTCAAAGTCATCACACATCTTGGTTTCTAGAAGGACATAGTCCAACAAGAGTTTGTAATGCAATTAAGTAGTATGTAAAACTTGTAAGCATATTGCATCGATGCTTCAAGATACTACACAATATGATATGTTCTCCCCCTTACTCAATACACTAACTTTTGCATTGACATGACAAGCACATCGATTTTACTCCCCCTATGATAATGCCGTAGACATTGTCGTAGTAGATAGAAAGATTTTACTCCCCCCTTACTACAAGATTTCTCCCCCTTTTTGTCATAAAATAGACAAAGAAAAAGAAATATAGGAATCCTCATAAAATTGCAATAATCAATGTAGATAAAGGTAAACATACCTGAATCGAGAGATAAAAAGATGCAATTCTCTCGTAGATTCCACAGCCGCACATCCAAAAAAGATATTACCATGAAGCACAAGTTCAAAAGAACTCTCCCCCATTATATGTCATTCCATAAGGAACAACGCGACGACCTTCCCAAGCAAGGATTTGGAATAAATTCTTGGGGGATGTACAATTTCACAAGTGAAGTTGTAGATATGTTTTTCTTTCCTAGCCAGTTACGGTCAAATAGGAATTCAAGGTTTAATCTTCCTAATTTCTCAGAGAGTTTCGGTCAACCATCGCCTTTAGAGAAAACATTAGGTTACCCCTTCCTAGTGGTTGTAAGACTAAGAATTAAAGGTACAACATTTAATCCAGCGGAGTTCAACATTGTAGTCTACGAGGTACCTTATTATCAAAATTGTCTCCCCTTAGCCATAAGAGTCAGAAGCATGGATTTTGATAATTCTTCATGAACTGCTTTACCCGAACGGGTGGTATGGCTAAAAAACAAGTTCACGGTTTATGCAATACATTCATATAGATAATCAATTAAGATCAAGCATTGCAATCATCAATTAACATTTTAATTTAATAACCTCGATTAATTGATGAAAAACAATTAATGCATTCAAACAAATCACTCATAAAAGCTAAAGTCAAGATGACTTAGGCAATAATGCCTCTTATTCTGAACAAAGAATTTTTCTCATCTAGATAATACAAAGAAGAAAATTATTCTTCAGTTACCTCCTTCTCTGGTTCTTCATAGGTAGTCCAGTTTTGTTCAATGGCAGCTACTCTTGAGGTGAGGTCAGTGATGAGTTTGGCAAGATTTTCGAGCTCCTTGCTTAAACTTTGAACGTGTTCAGGAACAACAGCAAGTTCATATCAGATGCCTTTCTCTGTTCTTCAGAAACACATGGATTTAAGCATTGAGCAGACAATGCTTGAGTCATACTAGATTCACTATCTGAAGATTCAATTCGAATTTTTTTACAGGAAGGAAGGACAACGGTCCATGTATTGTCATTCATCTTGCAATTTCAGTTCAATGAAGAGAAGATTCCTTCTTTTAGACTGATTGAATAACCCTTCCTACTTTTCCCTTTATAAGGTTCAGACACAGAGTTTAGGATTTTAAAGGGACAGGTTTTCGTTCATGAGAAGTCGTGAACGTCCTTTAAACAGCAGTTTTGTTGAGATAAAAAAGACAGTTTAAGCTCAGTGTAACCATAATGGTTCATCTTACAAAACAATTTTTTACCCCAAATAATAAGTTTAAAAATGTCAACAATATGATTTATAAGAGCATATATTCCTTTTGGCTTGCTTATAGAGATTCCCATGAATCCTGTTCTCGACTCTTGCCTTAGGAGCCAAAGGCAGGGAGAATTCTATAAATAGCACAAAAAATGTTGACACCCACATCGAGTCATTACATCTTGGACTCTAAATTGTGATGTGTTAGCACCATTTGATTACAAAATTTAGCTTCGGCTCACTGCATATCAGGTGGTGTAAGATAGGTGTTGTAAGACAATTATGATGACAACATTGGTGATCATAAACCATCAGGACAAAGGATCACATAATCCTTTGAGCGTGGACACATCTCTTTTGGAGATCATTGCTCAAAAAATATAAGAGATGATAGATTATTGTCTTATTTAGGTAGTAGGTAAATATTTGTTTATTCACGATCTTAAAAGACTTTTTTAAACAGAATCCTATTTTAGACCTTTTCTCGCTACAAGGATTATCAATAGCGAGAGTCCTGTCTTTATTGAGAAGGGGACAGCAGGGTCCGGTCTACAGGACTTCGTGAACTCTTCTTCTTTCTTTTAGATGGGATCAACGAGCTGTTAGTAGAGGACATACCTGGATGATCAGTCTTTTGAATCATGTCTGATAAATTCGTCTCCATGAAGTGAATAATATTTCTGCAATTTGAAAGAGACTTGTTAATATTTTTCGAAGATCAGAATTAATATGCTTATTATCTCCAATGACCTGTTTGACATGCCTTTTCTCAACCCATTTCTTTACAGTTTTAGGGGAGGCTGGCTTTTTAACAGGAGCAATAATTGTAGGTCGAGATCCAAGTCACGAGGAGGTCTCGTGTGAGACAACTTATTTGGAGAAGTTCTACAAATATTCAGTTTTTCACTCTTAGAGAAAGCTTTTTTTGAAGTAGACAGACGGTCTAATCTGTTCCTGAGTACAAGGTTATCTTCTCTTAACCGTTGAGTTTCAACGTTATGAAGATACATTATACTAGAAAGAGAGTGTCTTTTCAAAGTCCTGAATACGAGACTCAAGGTTTGACAATTCAAGCATGAAATGTTCCCTGTCTGCTTTATGTTCAATCCGTTCTTTTTCAAGATCTTTTTGAAGCAGAGTGATTTTTTCTGTCAAGAGACAGATTTGCTTATCTTGATGGATATCATCATGTTGAGAACTTAATGATAAACAAGATGAATGCATACAGAGATCCTTATGCAAAGGAGAGAGCCCCAAGCGTTCCTCTTCTGGACAGTCTAGGGTTGCGTTGAAGGCTTTCAGTTTATCACAATAGTCTTTGTTAGGGAAATCAGGAGAGATATGTCCATAACCTAGACATCTGAAGCACTGTGGTAAATCCTCTGTATTTTCCCAATTTTGTTTTTTGTTGGGAGAAGAAAAAGTTCGTGGGTTCCTTTTCTTTTTCAACCATTGAGAGACGAGAGAAAGTAGCTTCCGTTCCTCATCATTCAATTCCGAATCAGGATTTTTATCAAAAGGTGTCTCAGGGGTCTGAGCTTTTAGGGATATGACTTTACTTTGATGCTCGTAATCAAAGATTTTTAGTTTAGGAACCAAATCACCTCTTGATATGATATATCCATGTTTTTCTTGGATGCATGTTTTTTTGAATCATATCTGGGAGGAAGGGACCTTAAAAATTTTCGTACAATATCTATTTCTTCGATAGTTTTCCCTAGTGATAGAGAGGCGTTCACGATTTCGGAGTGCTTGTGTTCAAATTCTGTAAAGGTGTCTTCATCAGACATTCAGAGATTTTCTCAGTCAGACATGATATTTTGAAGTCTTGCTTCTTTCTCCGCAGTATTACCTTCGTATACTGTTTTCAAAATATCCCAAGCATCTTTAGCAAATTCACATGTTTACACACGATGATGCAGATCGGGAGTTATGGCGTGAATGATGGCGTTAAGCGCATCAGCTTCAACTTTAGCTTTGGCTCTGTCGTTTTCGTCATACTCGCCTGGTTTCTTATTGCGAGTGACAACAGCATCACCTTCTCCTATAGTGAGAGTAGGTGGTGTGTATCCATCAATCATGTAGACCCAACTGTCAAAGTCTCGAGATTGTAGAAACGACCGCATAACAGATTTCCACCATATATAATTTGTGCCATCAAAGACTGGTGGAACATGTACATTCGCAGAATGTGTGTTCATAGTTCACGAAAGCGTCAAACACAGACAGTTACGTCTTTTACAAGGTGTTTGCCGGCTCTGATACCAACTGAAAAGGAGGGGATACCGAGATACACCACCAACTTTTAGTTTTCGTGAACTTAGTTGATTTACGGTTATTTGAACGATTTCACAAATCAATATTCAAACAACAACATAAGTATAGTTCAG
Organism: Papaver nudicaule; assembly: GCA_023529015.1. NCBI lineage: Eukaryota > Viridiplantae > Streptophyta > Magnoliopsida > Ranunculales > Papaveraceae > Papaver > Papaver nudicaule. Next base: position 25,846 of record JAJJMA010201748.1, on the reverse strand, counting down.
AGAACCGAACCCTAACAAGAACGTGGTGATAGGTGCTCAAAACACCTATTCAAGAGTACCTAATTTATACACTTTAGTCGGCTAATTCCTCGTACATTCTTTATTTTACCCCATTTTCTATTTTGCAGGTACTTTGAAGTTTAATTATATAAAATGAAGCAAATGCAACAAAATTCACTATTTGAAGACATACAGAGTTGATATACTTGAAGACAAGGAGGATGCAAATCTCTAAGGTGTCGCAAACTAAAGATTTGCTAAGGGGCAGTCTTATGGATAAAGGGCAATCAGGTGGAGATTACTGGAGCACCAGATGATATTTGTTAGAGGCCGCCGAGGAGCAGCCATTAAAGATTTCTGAATAAATCCAGATTCTGGATCTGGGCTACCCATATCTATTTCATAACAGAAGCACAAGTTCGAGTTCAATTTTATTGAACTCTTTGCTCAGAGTTATACTGCCGTCAACCAGGGAAGTGTGGTTTTGTCGGAGGTCTGCCAAGAGTTCAGAAGGAGGACGGAAGTTTGGTTCATGCTAGGTGAGACCAGAAACATTGAGACGGAAGTTTGGTTCATGCTAGCTCGAGTTTTTAGGATGTTTGAAACCAAGAAATTCAGGAAAGAACTGTTGCTGCCATTGCTTGATTACTGCATACCAGGGATTAAGAGAAACTGAAATCAAAGAGGAGAAGAAGACATAAAAGAAGAGTTTGCTGCTGTTGGTTTGTTGCTGCTGTGTGATTCATGGTCTGAAGGCAAACAGGAAGGGAGACATGGCATATGTCATTAATGGGGTTGCTGCTAATGCCGAAGATGATGATTGGGAGTATCTGATTGAAATCAAGGAGTTCAAGAGGATTTAATTATTGAGTTTCTGCTGGATTGTGTGTAGGAAGTTGGTTTGGGGATCTATCTGATAGTGAAGACGAAAACTCTGATGAAACTATGATGAAGGCAGCAAGTTAACTGTCGGATGCTTATGTCCGACATAAAGACGAAGTGTGTGACTCACACGTTGAAGTAAAAGGGAGTTGTCAGTTCCGTGGAACTGACAGGCTACGATGCAGATGGGCTTGGCATGTGTTGTTGGTTCAGCCCAGTTGATTGCTGGGTCAGTTATAGGTGGGCTCGGAATTGTGATTGATTAAGGATTTTTAGTCGGTTTTGGAACAGAGGGATATAAAATATGACGAGAAACCTAACAAGGATATAACGGACGAAAAGAAGAAAATGAGGCAGGAGCAAGGAAGAGAGCTGTGCAAGTTTGGAGCAAGGCTAAAGGGGTTTTTATGCATTCATTTATTTTCTTAATTATTTCCTTTGGATTTCAATAAAGCTATGAGTAGCTAAATTTGGTTAAGGATGTAGTCGAATATCAAAAACATGCTACTTAATTGATTTTGGAGTTAAAATTATTCTTTTCATCATCGTTCATATTGTACTTTGCGTATAAATGCATGATTGATGTATTGCATTATGAATGGATATTAATTGATTTAAGTTCCAAATTAAATTGGTTTATGTTCATGTCTATAACTAGAATTAGGTTTTGAGATACGAAATCGTCGACGAATCTATTCACAAGTAGTACAATATAATTCTGATTGCGGTGATAGCTTTTAGGGATTGTATGTAGAATATGACCTTTGTTGAATGAACTGTTTCTGGTAGTTTGTTGCATTGATTAGCATATTTCACAGATATTAATGCCCTTAGAGAATTGAACTCAATTACTCGATGTGTTGAGTTATTCTCTAGGTAGAATTCACACATTCATCGTTATGGTGTGTGATGATATTAGGAAATTACGGGATATTTTTGCGATGATGAATTGTAGGGCTTTTGATAATGAGAGATTAAATAGAAACTCCAACTATTATTCATAGTGCATGTTATGTGATTGAAGATGAACCCTTAACCAATATTCTCATCTCTTGATTATTTTCAATATTATTTCGCTTTAATTTTAATTTACTTTTATTGCACAAAAATATCCCCCCTGGTTACTTAGAAATCGATAATAAATAACTACCAATTCCTCCCTGTGGATCGAACCTGTTCTTGACATTATTCTATTTTATATATTGTGAAGGTTAAGAACTAAATTATATTTGTTGCTGTTTGACAACGCATCAAATTTTGGCGCCGCTGCAGCGGATTTTTATTCCAATTTTGATTTTTATTTTATTACTTTAAACTGATATTTGAGATTCTTGTTTCAGGTACTTATCTCTAGCATCGAAACGTTGGAAATACGAACGTTGCGGTATTATCACTCGCAGAGGGACGGTGCTACAAGAACCTCAAACAGAAGAAATTCCAGAAGAAGAAGTTCTGGAAAACGAAGAAGCTATGCCTGAGAAGACACTCACAGAATTAGCTTCTCACAAGCTTAATGAACAACGCTGGTGTATCCAAACAACATCAAAGTTTGAGATTAAACCAGGGTTTCTCAGAGAGCTTCCTAAATTTCACGGAATGGCCAATGAAGATCCAAGCAATCACCTGATGGAATTTCATAATATTGTTTTGGCCATGCTTCCTAAAGATGATAATGATGCTGATGGTGCCATGCTAAAAGTTTTTCCATTTTCTTTGCAGGGCACAACGAAAGAGTGGTTGTATTACCTATCTCCTGGTAGTATTACAACATGGAAAGCAATAAAACAACTTTTCCTTGAAAGGTATTTTCATACTTCCAAAGCTACTCAGATAAAAAGAGAAATATCATCTATTCATCGGATGGTTGGCAAGACTTTATTTGAGGTCTGGGAAAGATACAAGAGATTGGTGGCGAGCTGTCCACATCATCAGATCAATGATACCCAAATACTCCAGAATTTCTACGAAGGTCTACTTCCACCTGATAGAAATCTTCTTGACGCTGCAAGTGGTGGTGCATTCATGAGTTAAACTGCAACATCGGCTAGAGAATTAATTGACAGTATGGCAGCAAATTCTCAACAATTCTACAGCCGTTCAGAACCGCTTGTCAAGAAAGTTAATGAGGTAAGTGCATCTTCTGATCTTTATCAGCAAACGAATAATCTGACAGCAATGATGCAACAAGTTGCAGGTGTGTTATTACCTCAACATTCAGCATACAGAGAGAGCAATGAACAAGTAAATGCTGTGTTTCCAAATCAGCAGAGGCCGAGATATGATCCCTACTCTAGCACTTATAATGCAGGATGACGAGATCACCCTAACTTTAGCTATGCTAAAAAGCAAGCTGAGGTTCAACAACCTGTTTTCAACCGCCAGAATGGGTATCAACAACAATTTCAACCACCACAATAACAGCAAAGCCAAGGTTGTAACATGGAAGACTTGTTAAAGGCATTCGTACAGAGAACCGATAATGCAGTGAAGGACTTGCAATATCCTCTTTTCATTTAACGACATTTGCTGCATATGAAGAATGCCATCAATATCCTCTTTTGCAGCATCTGACATATTGTGACTAAAGTGGACACTAGACTTTCGGAAGTTCACAAGCTGGCCCGAGACTTGGCTAAATTGCTGGATAATATCTAAAAGATTATGAACTGCTTCACCTGTAGCTTTGGTGAATAAGATGCAGTCTTCGACGAAGAAGAGATGCAAGATTTCTGGGCTTCTATAAGCTGGCCTCACTGGATAATCATTCGAGACTTGCTGGCTTGAGTTAGCATACGACTAAAAGCCTCCATTGACAAAATAAAAAGATAAGGAGAGAGAGAGAGAGAGCATCACCTTGTCGAAGGCCGCGAGTGCGAGTCATAACTGGATTGGAGATCCGTTAAGGAGAATTGAGATTGTTGAAGTACTAATGCACTGTTGGATTAGTCGACACCATTGTTGACAGAAGCCTAACTTTTGAAGCATCTTTAGAATGAACCCCCATTCCATACGGTCAAATGCCTTGGCCATGTCCAACTTGATACATCTATAGTGTCGATGAAAGCCTTGGATTTTTTTATATAATCAATTACTTCATGTGCAATTATCGTGTTATCCAAGATATTTCTTCCAGGTACGTATGCTGCTTGCCACGACGAAATAATTTTGTGAAGCACTTTCTTTAATCTGTTAGCAATAAGCTTGGAAATGATGTTGCAAGTGAGATTACACAAGCTTATTGGTCGAAAATCCTTTAGCATTTCAACGCATTGCTTCTTAGGTATAAGCACCTGAAAAGTGTGGTTAATTTGCTTCAACATATTGCCAGTTCGAAAAAAGTGCTGAACCATAGCTGTGATATCCCGACCAACCACTGACCAACATTTTTGGTAGAAACCTGCCTGGAAACCATCGGGACCAGGTGAAGCCCATGCATGAATATAGAACACTACATCTTTCACCTCTTGAGCAGATGGGATTTAAACCAAAGAAGTGATGTCTTCAGCTGTTATGCATGATTCTATAAGATCAAATGAGTGTGCATCCAGATTCGGGTGCGAGGATGTAGTGATTGCACTGAAATGTCGAAGAAGAACATCTTGAATTCCCTCTCTTGTGCTATGCCATATGCCCTGATCATCCTTTATAGAATCAATCTGGTAGGGTACATCCCGAAGCAAGTTGATACCCTTTTTTCTAGCACCCTTTGCCTTTACTAATATATTCTCAGTCAAATATTTTTAGTTTAATTAAGTTCCCTAATTTTTAGGAAAAAGTCAAACTGACTTTTTTTTTTTTTTTTTTTTGGTTAGCACCCTTGCCTTTACTTGAGCCCTACAGTATAATTAAAGCATAGCTTCACTTCGCTCACCATCTCCCCGTGTCTCTCTCTCAAATAAGGCCAGGGTTCCCTCTCCTCATTTTGATCGATCAGCCTGAAGCCCTTGCACTCCGTAGTTCTAAGTAGATTCAAAAGGTATGTATTCTACTTGTATTCATGATTGTATATCATGAATACAATCATTTTCATGATTGTATCCGTAGGGTTCCGTATTTCATGATTGTATTCTACTTGTTATGTGGCTTTCATTTTCTTGCCGTTAACTAATTTAAGCAATCGAAACCTTGATTATTACTGGTAAGTAACTTGGGCAGCTCACCCCAGTATCAGGATCTTATGTATACTATCTGGTTTATTACAAAACCCTAGGTTTAGAATCTAAGAATTGCCAATTGAGATAGACACTTCATTGACATTTTGAGTTTGCGGTGAAGGGGGTTTGCATTCGTTTGAATATACTTTAGGAAGAAAGGGATTTCTTATGCATTACAAAACTTGGTTTGAAATTTGAGGATCTGGGCCTAGGTTAGTACGATGCTCAAAAAATAAAAATTGATCTTCTTTTAGTGTAATTTGTTCCGATTTTGAAGGAATACAAAAGTTAATGTTTTCTTCATTTGTATGATTTTGCAAGGTATCGTCAAGTTTGTTATAGTGGGGAACATGGCTTTCAGAGGAGTATGGCAATTGAAGAAGTTGGTTGTGAGTTATTGTGATTGGGGAGGAAGTAGTAGAGGAATCCGGTATGTCTTTTTTCTCCTTTCTAGTTCTTAGTTTATTGGGGTATTAGAAATTGTCCAGTGTTTTACTGGGCTAGAATAAAATTTTGAGAAATCTCTATGACAAGTTGTGAGGTTTGTTGTCGCGGGTTCTACTTAGATCAATCAATTATTTGAGAATTTCATGATAGCTATTATCATAGTGAAAGTTGATGTATTGCATCTTGGTGCTACCCTGTGGGTGTGCGGCGCCAATTCCGTTCTGCTGGAATCCCTACTGGTTCCGAGTTTACTGTCTAATGTAGAGTCTGTAGACCCCCTTCACGCCTTGAAACAGTGTCAATAAGAAAACAAGGGCTTAGCCTTAGAACATTCGAAAAGGTTGAACAACAAAAAATGAGCAACTAAGGTCTCGTAGAATGTCCAACAAATTTCTCCATTATTCAGAGCTGAGGAAAGACAAATGATTTTTTCCTCTTCTTTCAGTATTTTGTTAGGATCAACTGAGAGAACAAATTTAGCAATTTTTTTGTCCAGAACAAAAGTTTCCAGTAAATGTAATCATTGTGTTACTTGGGTGTTAGACAGTTGATACGCAATTTGACAATGTGATCATAGCTTAATCTTTTAAGTTCAAAATTCTTGCTCTATCTTTTACATTCGGAGACCTGCAGTTAATCTAGCTATAACAACGCATGTTTTTATAACTGCAGGGCATTCATGGAAACTAAACTACCTGCATTTAAAGAGGGCAATCCTCAACTTGAGGTTGTTTCCGAACTCAACCGTGGTCGGCATCCATTCTTAAAAGCACTATACAGTAAGATTCTCAGATGTCTCTTCCTTGTCTAGTTGTTCTAAATCTAGTCTAATTGTCATGTCTTTACCTTGTCAACTGCTTGTAACATGGGTGGGCGAAACCTTGCTTGACTTAGTGAAGGGGTTGCTTTTATTGTTTTGTACCATCCCACAGTTTTTCGTATGGTTTAACCTCACCCTCGCAACAAGCACGTCAATGCTCTTGTGTTAAGTCATCTGACATTCTAGAAAATAGTGTGACTGTCTGCCTTGAGTCTTTGTTAAGCTTGTCTTGGTCCACATGTGCAACCTTAATGTGGCTCTCAATGTGCTTCTACAAAACAACTTCCTGTGGTCTACGGTGTGAATAAATTGGCATTTTTGTGCAAATGGTGAGACCATATATTTTTTTTCAGTGTTCTGAATTCTGTTCAACTTCACAGAGAACAAGAATGAACGTGTTGTCTGCGTGAGGAATCTGACACCTGAAGATGTACTGTTACATGCGACAAGGCTAAGAAACGCATTAGGAAGGAAGGTGGTAAAGCTGAAGACCAGGCATGTCACTAAACACCCGAGTGTTCAAGGTACATGGACCCCAGACACAAAGTTTGAATGCTGAACGGTGCTAAACAGTCAGATCATGCCCTCTCCATTGTGTGGCAAGCAGTCAACACTATATCCTCTGCAGTGTTATCTATTCAGGTCAAGCTGTACCAGCATTGCAGGAGCATTAGATGTTGAGCAGATGGAGTGCTTGGCAGCTGAGGGCTAGACATCATGGGGTTATTTTCCAGACAGATTCTGAAAATTTGGCACAGATCCAAATCTAGTGTATTTGACATCTGTAGGAATAAAAAGTACAAGAAAAGTACTAATAAAGATTATACAGCTCAATGGTTGCATAAGTAAACATCATGGGAAAAACCCGCTCAAAATAACAAATGGCTAGAATGATAAGAACTCAGAAGCCAAGATGATATTTTCTACGACAATTTATTCTGCTAGAATGATAAGAACTCAGAACAAGTGACTTGAGTTCGAAACTCTTGGCACCAATTTTTTTACCAATCAAAAAAAAAAAAAAAAAACACTTTGTACGGGGGTGGGACTTGGGTTGGGTCAACCCACCCAACCCGTGCCCAACCCGAATATTGGGCGGGTTGGGTTAGATATTTCAAAATTTTGGGCAACTATGGGCATATATTTTACCAACCCGATCTAACTTGGGCAAGCACGGGTTCACATACCGCTAACCCAAGCAACCCGTGGAACTATAAAATAATTTATATAATTATTTTTATTAGTGGTATTATTATTATTTTTAGTATAATTTTTTATATTATTTTTTAATCTAAAAAAGAAAATTTATATTATATTATTGCATTAATTAGAATCTTAAAGAAGTAAAAGAGGTGGAGAAAGGGAATATCTTATTGATAGAGATATGTCACATTACATAGATGTAGTCCTTTATATACATGTAAAGGGAAAACCCTAATACTCTAGTTGGACCGCACATCCATGGGCCATAAGCCCTACAACACTCCCCCTTGTGCGGTTCAAAAGTAAAACTCCAAATGTGTTGCTTCATTAAAACCTTGAACAAGGAAAAACCCGGTGGGACAAAACCTTGAAAATAGAAAGAGTACAACGTCTTGAGTCTTGGTAAGCTTCTTTCTATTAGAGTTGGTCGGTGACTTCTCTTGTAGCTTCAAATGTAGTTCTTCAAATGTAGCTCCCTCGTCGATGACCACTGTATCTAAGTCAATTGCCTCATTAAAACCTTGTTAGGAAAACCCAAAGGGATAAAGCCTGAACTAAGGAAAAAGAGTACAATGTTAAGAATACTTAGAACAGAGTTGGACTCGCATATCTTGCCTCGTTAAAACCTTGAGAAGGAAAAACCCAGTGGGACAAAACCTTGACGAAGGGAAAAGAGTACAACGCGATAAGTCCAAAAGTACGCCTTTGCTGATGCTGATGTTGAACAACGCTCTCGCTTCTTGCTGGAAGTTGTTTTGCTTGACATACTATCGTGATCCTTTCTTTGATTCCGATGTAGTTCAGTAATATCAATTTAATCTACAAGTCTTCAGCATTCAGCATATACGCCAAGTGTAGTTGTTGTTGTTGTCTCGTTAAAAACCTTGTCGAGTAACAAAACCCTGTGGGAAAAACAAATCTCGATCGAAGGGAAAAAGAGTACAACATAAGTTCACATTTCGAATCAAAATATGTCGGCATCATATCATTGGATCCTCCCCCTGATGTCGGCATCTCCCCCTGATTTTGTTTGGGGTATAGTTTTTAGACAGTTTCATTAGTCATGAGCTTTTCGAAAGTGACTATAGGTGATGACTTATAAGTTCACCATGTCTCCCCCTGATTACTTTCGTTGACTAAGTGATTATTGTCCCTTCATAATCAACAACTTTTCGATTGCACTTCTGGTATTGCGGTTGTCTCATTAAAAACCTTGTTGAGTAACAAAACCCTGTGGGAAAAAGTAACCTCAGTGAAGGGAAAAAGAGTACAACTTACCACTAGATGCTCCCCCTGATGTAGGACAACTTGCTTAGTACAATACATTCATGGGAGTTTGAACAACTTCTTTAGTCCAATACAGGTAGACACTTCCTTTAGTCCTACGTAGTCAGACAAGTTCTTTAGATCTCTACAGTTTTGCAATCATGGGAGTCGGACAATTCCGTTAGTCCTATACTTTTCACATGTAATCATGGGAGTACAATACAATTTGCAAGTTCATTAGAAAACTCTACTTGCATCTTCATAGGGATAAGAACAAAACCATGTCAATGGTTCCTTTTAGGTATCTAAAGATATTCTTGATACCATCCAATGACGTTGCGTTGGCGCTGAGCTACATTTAGCTAACAAGTTCACTGAGAACAAGATATTTGGTCGAGTACATTGTGTTAAGTACAATAATGCGCTTATTGACTTAGGTAGGGATATTCGTCTCCCAACACATCTACGTCTCCTTCCTATGAACGGGATGGATCTTTACGTACATCTAAAGTTCGACCAATCATGGGAGTGCTAGCCGGTGCACTTGTCCATATTTAAATTGCCTGAATATCTTATGGACATATGCTGACTGATGGAGTAATATTCCACAAACTCGATGTTCTAGTTCAAGTTCTAGACACATCCGAGTTTTCCCAAGATCTTTCATCTCAATTTCGAATTTCAAATAGTTTACGGTTTCTCTTATTTTGTCAAAAGTACCTACTATGTTCATATCGTCGACATAGACAACTATAATTGCAAATCCGGAACTTGTTTCATTTCAAAACACGCAAGGGAACAATTTATTATTTCTATATCCCTTCCCAATCAATTGATCACTTAGACGGGTATACCACATCCGTCCGGATTACTTCAATCCGTAAAGTGAGCGTTTCAACTTAACTGTAAACGCACTCCGTGGTTTAGAGTTACTTGATTTTGGGTAATGGAAGGCCATCTGGCACTTTCATCAATATCTCTATATCAAGATCCCCATAGAGATATTATGTAACCACTTCCATAAGTTGCATTTCAAATCCTTCTGAGACTGCCAAGCTAATCTAATTAGCAGAACATCATGATGTTTGCTACAAGACAATAAGCGATCCAGGGGTTTGTGAGAAACCTCGCGCCACAAGGTGAGTCTTTATACTTTAAGACTTCATTATTCTCACTACACTTTGTGACAAATAACCATGTATGTCCCACAGGCTTTACACTTGGTCGGTTAGCACTACCGCACCAAATACCTGTATATTTGTCAAAGAACTAAGTTCTGCCTGGATTGCGTAGGCCAAATATGCTCTTTGTTTAAATATAAACAATATAGAGCATGGTTCGATCTCATCGTGCTCTACTTCTGGAGCAACTGAATTATATCATCACTATGCACGCATGATCCTTCCATTGACTCATGTGCATTCTCATAATCCATTGGGATTTTATTTCTCTAGAATCATTTAAAACTTCGGAGCGTCCTCCAGTTTGATTCATGGACATGTTCAGAGAAAATTCTATGAGATGATTTCAGATGATATAAATAGTTAGATTGTGCCTTACTCAACTTTTTCCTTTCTAGGTGAGTATCAATCGAACCTAGTGGTCTCTCCAACTTCCTTTATAGAGCCACGGCCTCAACCATACTTCCACAGAGTATAGTTGCAACACCTTAGTTTATGGTGTGTATCCTTATTTAAGGATATATAACCTTGCAGGCACGCTTGCAGTTGGTATATTTGATCTCGTCACTTTAGCGATACCAGTGTGCATTCTGGATATCGAAAATCGTTTTTCACATCACATTTACATTGCGAAGTGCGGGGATCAATATGAGACAAAGTGGGAAACACACCACGACAATTCCTGTCGTTCCCTTAGGAAATAATTTTCCTTACCTCCCCCTAACGACGGGAAGGTTGTCTCATCAAGTGACTATCCGTAAATCTAGCGGTAAAGAGATCGCCTGTCAAAGGTTCTTCGTAGCGGATATTTGTTGGGGATTCGTATCCAACATAAATACTTAATTGTCTATGTGGACCCACCTTAGTACGTTGTGGAGGCGTAATTGGCACGTGTACGGCACAACCAAAAATGCGTAAATGTAAATCAGGCTTATATCCAGTTACCAACTGGTACGCAGATTATGGTTGGCTATGAGTGGGTCTAAAGAGAATAAGTCAAGCTGCATGCAATATGGTGTAACCCCAAGCAGTAATAGGCAGGTTTGAACGCATAACCAGTGCCTTAGCTATCATCTGTAACCTTTTGATGTTTGCTTCTGCGAGACCAATTCGAGAGTGTATATGGGGTACATAAAGCTCTATGCCAATTCCTTTAGACATACAAAAAGTCATCAATTCCTTTAGATGTAGATTCTCCAGCATTATCAAGTCCAATGAACTTGATTATATGATCAGGGTGGTGAGCCCTTAGACGTATTACTTGTGCTGGGAGCTTTGCAAAAGCAGCATTTATTGTGGACAACAATGCAAGTGTGACCAACGGGTCGAAGCATCATCCAAAACCATAAAATACTTGTATGGTCCGCATTCTGGATGTAAAAGTCCACAAATATCACCTTGTATCCTTCGTGAAAATGGAATTTTTCTTTGGTATCTTTAGCATAGGATGGTCTCGATCCTGTTTTCGCTAAAAAAACAAGCTTTGGAAAATAAGTGATGTGCCTTAGACAAGGACTTTGGAAAATAAGTGATGTGCCTTAGACAAGGACTTTAGAAAATAAGTGATGTGCCTTAGACAAGGACAACAAATAAAATGGGAGAAAATACCCTTCAATTACTTTAGAAGGCGAAGGTTGCACTTTACTTACTTTAGAAGGCAAAAATTGTGCATAAGTTACTTTAGATAGCACAATGTTCTATGCATCATAATAATATTTTATCCCATTTATTCCAGAAAATTGACGTCCGTGTGAGTTCTTTTAAAAACACAGATCATCATATAACGACTTGGGTGCCCCCAATCGGTCGTGCCAAAGCTTGTAAGAGTCACTTTTCAACAGTTCATTGTTGGTAACAACGTGGGATTCGACAATCCTTATCGTAGTGGTGCACAAACCACAAGAGTGACTCAGTAACTTCTCTAAAATGCGTTTTCTTGACATGCATTAGAGACGATATTATTCAATTCCATTTTCACAGTTGCTTTCGAAGGATAATTGCTTGTATGGATATCCTTGAAACTCAACAAGGTGCGATTAGCTCTTGGTGAATATAGAGCTTCTGTGACTTTAATCGTTGTGTTATTTGGCAACAAGAACTGAGCATTACTTCGCTCAATAATCACTTGAGATGATTCAATCATCGTAGTCACAGAGTTAATTCTAAAGAATCAAGTCAACAAACAATTGTCTATTTCTGAAGATAGTGTTTGTGGTTCCACTATCAACTAGACATTTGAACAGTACATATATAACATTGATAGACAAGGAATATGTACAAACAATAACCAAGCATATGATATCAGAAAAAAAAGTAAACATATGAGGGAAGCAAGCAATTCATAAAGTTACCAGACTAATCAAACGAATGTTTACTATAATCATTGCTTCAGCTAGGAAAGATTTGTATCTCGTACAAAACTAATGTAGGCAAGCCATTGTAGTCCGATAGTGGTAGCCCTTAAATTAAACTATTGGAGGCCCTACTACGAAAATTTTGAAGGCCTTTTTATTAACATAAAGGCCCTTCTTTGACCGTAAAATATTGGAGGCCTTGCTACAAATACAGTATGCGGGCACAACAACTCTAACATAATGGAGGCCCAGTGGTAAATGTGTGAACTAACCCAATAGGATGAACTCAGATATAAGTGAGTATAGGGCATACATGCCCTGTGGACTGAACCAATGGGTTGTAACAATAGTCTGTCAAAATCTCGTACTAACCACTACGAGAAATTGTTGGGTATAACAACTCGGGCTAGACTACTACGTGTAACGTGTAGGTCTGGTAGGATCGAATTACTATACGAGGATCCAGAATGACCGACTACTATCATAACAGACTAGCAAGCCAAAGTATGGTGTAACAGACTATCAAATCAATCCAAAGCCTAGCATGATATAATAGACTAGTAAACCAAAGCATGGTGTAATATACTAGCACACCAAATCAAGGCAAGCATGGTAAACACAATTTGTACACCAAAAGGTTTCACAATCATAGCATAAAATGAAATGCTTAAGTCAACCTAGTGGATAAAGTGTCTATGTTCAACTACATGCATGCAGGTTCCACTAATTCTCAGGTAGGTTTGGGTTACCTTAGCAAAATATACCTTAGACATAGTTAGACTAGTCTTTTCGGTACTAGGCCAAAGCTTGTGGTGGTTCGACTGATAACGCCCAATGGGTTCAGTTTACTAGCCATATATTTTCCTAAAATTCGGACACGGACGATGCTAAATGGAGTGCAAAAATGCACGTGCTCATGCTTATTATAACAAAAA
>JAJJMA010201735.1:26101-38687 GCA_023529015.1 Papaver nudicaule | reverse complement strand
GTGAGTGCTTATGCTACGACACACTTGAGGTCATGGCGTGTTTATCCATGGTATGCTAGACCTTCCTGAATTTGGGATTAGGTCCGCTTAGGCCTACTTAGGCTGGTGTATGCTTCTCAGAGAGCTCTGGATCGGCCTGGAGCTTCAATATTTCTGAGGTTTGCACCAAGACTCGTATGTTGAGTCGTATTTTAAGAGGAAATCCATGAGGATACGTCTCTGTTGATCTTTCACCGTGTACCATCAAGCGAGGCCTGGCTCTGAGCTGATTAATGGGTTTAATATGTTGGTGATATCATTGATACTGATCTATGACATTACCCTCCCCACCGGAGTAATAAGAGAGAGTTCATAGAGAGTTTAGCTCATGGAATGGATTGCACCCTGAGCTATAGAGATGAGCCTGAATAGGCGACTGCCTTTAATAAGACATGGTTTCGAGAGTGTTTTGACAATCTTGTCCCTCTCTCATTTTTTACCATATACACCATCAACGTTGAGATACTATATTGGAGTAAATCCTCTACCACCTTCTCGAGGCCACAAAATTGTCGATCCAGTGTTGTGCTTTATCTCTATCCAGATTTGCATTTTGTATTTGCAGGTAGTTGGCTTCGATCCAACCTTTAATATAACCTTTCAAATCTATAAAAAAAAAAAAAAAAGTAATTTCTATCAAAATTATCTAAGAAAAATATTTAATAAATTTATTAATGAGACATTTATATGATTAATTAATAAATTATTGATTATAAAAATTAATGACACATTAACTAATAAACATAAAATGGATTTTTAAAGGACCATTATGGAGTGGGCCAATAACCTTTAAGAGATTGAACATGAGATGGGGGACCAAAACAACCACAACCCTTTGATCTCACACTTAGCGAGATCGCAAAGGCCAATTTGTCTAGGCAAACTTATCCTTGATGTGTTTTATATTATAAGATATATTATGATCATGTTTTCTTTATTTTCTTTTTTGCCTTTGTTGATTAAAGTACTGTATAACCTCAAAACAAATCATCAGGGGATCGGGAGATAATTGAGTCAACCCACATCCAACCGATTCTCACCATTAACCAACAACTTCTCAAAAACCTCAAATCTGCTACTCTAATGGGGATAACTAGTTGGAGCAAGTTTCAAAGCCTCAACATCATCATATCTTAAGTCTGTTTTGGATATGGTTATTGGAACCTAGCTTTGTCGACTTCGCGTGATAATTAGGTTTCTTGTTTAGGCTCTGTACCTAGAACCCTACTTCCATCTATGCCTCATTGGACTGGTGTACACTTGTTAATTACCATCTGAAACATGTCGTTCTTTCTCGATCCTTTCGTTTCTTGTTGTTTCTTGGGGTTGGTTTTTCCGTTGGGCTCAAGGTTTATTCTTTTCGCAACTTCAAGATACAAGTAATCATTACCCTATTTCAGACACTTTAGATGATTACGAAGTTAAGGTGCCTCTATATTTAATTGCGATGACTAATTACTCTCCTACAAACCCTTCTCAAGACACAACTTTCTTATTCTCCCCTTTTGTTAGTACAAAAGCGAATCACCCCTTTTTAACTGATCTTAATTGTTGCAATCTTAAGTGTTCTTTGTACGGATATTCCTTGTCTCCACCTTGCTCTCATAAAGATCATATCCTGAGTTACTTAATGGATCCCCATCAAAACCCACCTGACACTATTGATATCCCTGTCATTGCTTTGAAAGTTTTAGGAAATCTAGCAGCCTGCACAGCTGTTAGGAATAGATTACGTTCTTTCTGGTCACCCATCCAAATAGTATCCATTGAAGATATGGATACTGTTGTTGTTCTTAGAATAACACTCAACAATAACCAAGACAAGAACATCATTCTCAAGGCCAGGACTTGGACTCTAGGTGAGTATAATGTAGTAGTTGAGATTGTTTTTTATTTACTACTAACCCAGCCTCTTGTTTCTCAAAAGCCAACTTCTTCTTGCAACTACATAACCTCCCTTCGACTTCAAGGAATGTAGAAACCCTATCTAGAATCATATGTCGAGTTGGGAAAATCCATTTCATGGATCTTACTCATCCTATTGCTAGAATCCTGGTCTCAGTTAATCTTAGGTATCCTTTATGGCCGGGACATTGTACAGTATATCAGGGTGTCAAAGTTTGGGTCCAATATGCTTATGAAAACCTTCACCAATACTGCACTACATGTGGAATGGTTGGCCATATAGGTAGATATTGTGGTAGAGTTGTTACCATTCTTATGTCAATTCAAGGTTGTTCATCCGGAGTTTCCTTGGGATAAGCTGAACAGGTTCATGAATGGTCGTTTGATTGCTCACTTACATGGATATCAGCAACCTCTTCAGGCAAATGCTTATAGAATCGTTACACTTCAAGATCTTCAAAGAGTTCAAAGAGTCCATCAGGCAGCGGCTTCTTTAGCAGCACAAACTTCATCTCAGCACAACTCCTTATCCCAGTCTTTGAATCGGTCTGATTCACTCACTGAGCCAATTACTAAGGGGCACACTATTTCTACCCATCCTGACCAGATGGCGGGGCCGTCAAACAGAAACACGACAGAACCCAGATCTTCTGTTTCAGATAATCCTGATACATCTGACGTGTCGGATTTGGTCACAGAAAACCTTGCACGTGTTTCTATTTTTGACAACCAACCATTGAATGAAGCCAATCCACAAACGACAAACCAGGATTTGAACCCACCTAATAACCAAGACGCGAGTCCTGTACCAATTTCTGAACCAAGCCCACAACCCGTGTAGGGGCATAATTCGGATGAGCCACGTGTCACCATCCTAGAAGAAGAGTAAGACAACGCCTTATGAACGCGAAGAGAACCGAAGACTAAGACTACGAACCATGGACCACCGTTCGGAGATACCGCCTCGGTCCACCAATCCCTCCGAAGTAGTTACCCAAGCTCGCCTCGGAGGATATACCAAGCCCGAATACGAAGTCTGCCGAAGAGATAAACCGACATACGGGAGCCGAAGTCACTTGAAGACGAGGCGCGCCGAAGACCTACTTTACTTGGTAGCTAAGATAAGGACACTTGTGTAATTATCCTGTAAATTTTCTCTATATAAAGGAAATATCTCCTAGGAGAGAGGGGATCTTCTTTTACTTTCTCTCTCTTCCTCCTTCTCCTCTACTCATCTTCTTCCCCAAAAACTAGATCTAGATCTAGAACTCCTCTTTAATGGAGATTCATGTAATATCAGCATCTAAATACATAGAAATCTTCTAATATTCGGTCTTTGATTACTATTCATAATACCCTCGGTGCTGTTCTTATGGTCTTCGCACCATTGAATCACAACTTAAATATTGTATGTATGAGTAGATCTGATGGATATGGCACCTTGAGTACCTATGCAGATTTTCTACTCGTACAACCCGCTTCAGATCCGATCCCAAACCCACAACCTGATCCACAACTGATTCATGGGCTTCTCTATGGACATCCTATTCATATATCTAAAGGTAAAGGCCAAGCCCATGCGAATGATAATGGTTCTGGTTCTAGTTCTCAGAATGTTCCGGATATGATTCATCGTGGTGAACATCCGTTATCCAACTATTTTAACCTCAACTTTGCTGCGGACGTTGCTTCATACATCCAACAACACCAACGTTTCATACGGCTAGACATCTCAATGGTTAATGGACTGCTTTCAGTTTTAGTCTTTCATAGACATGGCACACAACCGGAGAAGACGAATAGAAGAAGAAACATCTTGTCGGCTGAGGATTTGCCAGCATCAACACCGGATTTTGCTGCTCAACCTCCAACACCAAAAGTATGAAAAGTACGCACTTTAGCTCAACTTTTGACAGACCCAAGTCTTCCACCAAATCGTGAACTTCATCCTCAGCTAGAAGTTCCAACTCTCAGAACCAGAAACGGGCATGAACATGACATGAATCTTCAACAGAGTTGGTTTGATTTTCAAGTGCTTGCTGGTCCAGTGGCTGCTGCTTCCCCCTGGGAATGGCGAATTGAATCTCCTCGTACCAACACAGTTCCAACTATGCACAACTTCCCCATTTTGAACTTTCAACATGATTCAACTTCATCTGCACCGTCTGCACCGTCTACTTCGAAAGCACTACCGCAACCGGCATGGCAGGTTACCCTTGAGGAAATGGAGGTTGCAAAGGTTTTGCTCACTGATTTGTAAGTGCCTAAGGAGGGGCACTTGCCAACTAAATGAATCTACCACCTACCTGCCTTCGTCTGACTAAGCAGCACTCGAAGGCAGCTGTACTTGCTGCTTACAATGACCTCATCAGACTAGGATGGAAAGATGGGGCAGCAAATATTTCCTTTGGTCTTCTTCAGTTTCTAAGCTTTGTTTGTTCCAGTATAATGGTTTGCTGCGTCTTCAGTGTTCGACAAAAATTTGCCTATTGCATGAATCTTCTACGATGGCTACAAAAGCTCTACTTGGCTCTCATGTTTGGGTTTCTGTCTCATGGTTTCATAAGTTTGGGTTACCCTTTGGGTGAGAACGATCCAACTCTTCGGATTGTTTGTTTGGTATATTTTGACCATTCCTGTGAATGGTCACCTAGCCTCTTTGGCTTCAAGATGGCTAGGCATAGGTCTTTTGGCGCTGCTATACCAAAGATGGGACTATGGTGCTGCTTCTTAGTCATCGAATCACAAATTCTACTCTTGACACTACTTACGCCTTATAAGAGTGTGCTTTGTGTTTTACTTTTGTTTTTTTATGGGATGTTAGGTTGGTTTTTGTTGGTGGATCATCTGCTCCTATGCAGTTCCCTTGTAAGTCAGGATGACACAACCTTTGACACTTGTAACACTCTTATTTGATATAGTGAACTTGGTTTCAAAAGAAAAAAAAACATCATAATGGTGTTACCCATGAAAATACATAAATTATCACAAATCTGAACTGAGAAGTTAACACACAGAAACCAGCTCTAAAGTGTAGAGGTGAAACAGGTTCAGAACTCATCTAGTCAATGAACCAACCAGACCCTTGACACGAGCTTGTTCTTTGAATCTTGTGCCTAGTATAAATCAAAATTTTATGTAAATCAAATACTCCCTCCGTTCCACATAAATTGAGCTAGTTGGTTTTTCATTTTAGCCTATTTTAGTATTATAACATTGACTATGGATCGGCTTTCTTTGTTTTCGCCGTGTCATCACCATCCGGACATTTCAATTTGTTATCCCTATCACTTATTCAATATTAACTATATTATAACTACTACACCGTTGCCACGGTGGGGAGGGCCGACCGAAGAATTAGAAGTGTGTGCGGCGATGGCGATGGTGGTGGAATGTGGCGGTGGAGAAATGTGGTGACGGCGGTGGTGGAATGTGGTGGTGGCGGTGGTGGAATGTGGGCGGTGACGAAATGTTCTTGAGGCGGTGCGAGAATGTAGTGGTTGTGGCGGAATGTGGCGGTGGTGGAATGTGGTGGTGGCGGTGGCGAAATGTGTTGGTGGTGGATGTATTAGTGATGGTGTTGATTGTGTGATGAGAGTTGGGTGCAATTAGTAAAAAAAGGATAGGGATGAGTGATTATTAAATTTGATAAGGACTACTTAGTAATTTAGGGGGTATCCTACCAAATTTTTTTTTTATCAAATTGGTTCAATTTTGTTATCATTCATTTTACAAAAAAGTGGTCATAAAAGGGACTCCCTCCCTTCGGGCCCTCCGATCGGTCGGCCCAATTAAGCAATTAATTGCTCGGTTACACCTAAACAAACAAGGTTGCGGCTAGATGAGCATTTGTAAAACAAATTATCCTTCTCTATCTAAAATCCTTGTTGTTGTCCCCGTCTGATAATCATTTCTCTCTGATTATTCAACATTGTTTTGGTTCATTTTATGTTGTTTTGATTTGGGGACGGAAGTTGGGCGGTGGCGGCGACACTAGTATTGGTGGTGGTGGTGATAAAACTAAGAAGATGAAGCATATATGGAAATGAAATAATATTGTTTTTTGTTTTTAATAGGATAACTTAGTCACCCCTTATAACACAAGTTGGATAGGTTTAGTGGATTGCGGTCCCAAATGAATTTTTGCAGTCACAAAAACAACACATTAAAACAAGGGTAAGAACAAAAAACCAATCTATAATATAAAACACATCAAAGACAAGTTTGCTAGACAAACGGGCCGTTGTGATCTCGCCAAGTGTGAGATCAACGGGTTGTGGTTATTTTGGGTCTCCCATCTCCCATTAAATCTCTTAAAGGTTATTGGCCACTCCATAATTGTCCATTAAAAATCCATTTTATGTTTATTAGTTAGTGTCATTAATTTTTTATAATCAATAATTTATTAATTTATCTATAATGTCTCATTAATAAATCTAATAAATATTTTTTTAGATAATTTTGATAGATTACTATTATTATTTTATTTTTTTTATAGATTTGAAATGTTATATTAAAGGTTGGATCGAAGCCCACTACCTAAAAATACAAAATGCAAATTTGGATAGAGATAAAGCACCACACTGGATCGACAGTTTTGTAGCCTCGAGAAGGTGGCAGAGGATTTACTCCAGTATAGCATCTCAACGTTGATGGCCATCAACAAGGTTTTATCTAATGGCAACTTCAAACATATACAAGATTGTGCACAAATGATTCCACCGGGTTATGCATTTGAGGTACTATACAAATTCATTGGCATAGAAAAATTGCTTTCGAGATATGTGTGGTGAATGCTTACCAAGGAAGCAAAATAAGATTTCCGGTTTCGGGTGTAAACGTGCCAGACTAGCTATCAAAAAAATATTGGATATGCAGAAAGTAAGCACACAACTATTCATAATACAAATATGATCGACAAAAATAATGAGAGTGAAATGGAGAAAGAGAAACAACCGATGGAGATTCCGTTGACAATTAGGAGCAAGAGAAAACATATGGTGATTATTTTGGAACCATTTGGAGGAACCAATACATTGGGATAACAAACGACTATAACGGTGAGTTTTTTTTAAGTACAATTTTGACACAACTATGGTACCAAATCTATCCATAACAATTAAGAAAGACAATATTTTTTTATTTCTTTGAAACAGATACAACAAAAGGCACAAAGATTAAGGAGCAGATGATAAACATGGGTGATTTTTTTTTTGACAAACAAGCGTGCAGTGTGTAACGACGACACTCAACCTGAAGGTGGGAATAACAAACAAATAATACAAAGGCATGTAATTGGATTATAATTTTAGTGGACAATAATCATCTAGGATTATAATGCATCTACGAATGTGACACGTAATTGGAGGGTGATACAGGAGTATCAAGAGAAGAAGAACATGAACCCAATGGGGTTGGCCGAGCTACATGTTGCTTAGATCAGTATCTAAAAGATACTAAAAGATGTGTAAGTTAGGAAACTCTAGTTGATTTCCTAGTTTAGTCAAGTTCTTAAACTAGTAGGATTTCTTTTCCTAGATTAGTTCAAAACTTGTAAACCACAATTCCCTACCTATATATAAAGGCAGTTGTGAGATAGAATAGGCCAGACAAGAAACAAGTTTGAGAAAACAGTTTAATCTCTGAAGCAATAAAGAAGAAGGTTAAGCTAAGTTTTTTGTTATTGTGTCTGATTTCTTTCTCGTATTATCGTTCAAACTCTTTCATCAGTTCAAACTCTAAGTACCACTGACTGATTTCGTATCAAGTGGTATCAGAGCCGTGTTCTGATTCTTACGAGGTTATTGTGGTGCATGGTCTTAACACGATTTCAGTATACGGAATCACGAGAACCAACTAAAGTATTACCAGACACAAGGAAACCTAGAGAAAGTTATTATAATAAGATGGGAGAAGGAACAGGAGGAAAGCAGTTAACTGATGCAGAGAAAATTGCGCAGCTGGAATTACAAGTGCAAACCCTAACAGAACAGCTACAGAAGCAAAACTTTACAAAGCACCAAGAATCCACCGGTAAACCACCTAAGAAGGGAGAAGAAGAGGAAGACAGTAATTTGTCATAGAGGTTATATAGAAAAAGACCAGATCATTGCGTTATTCTAAACGCTTTCCTTATCATATATATATATATTAATCAATTTGTAGACGTATGAGCAAAATTATGCTCATTAAAGCAATGATTTGTTAGCTCATACCTTGGAGGAGTAGAATGATCCCTTGTTGTCTCATGAATCTGTACTGAATTTCTGTAACCCTGAAAGTCAGGATCCATCTGATGATTCTTCACTGTTCCTTTTGGAATCCACCCTGGAGCACGGTGTTCATGTGCACCAATATTTCTTTCTTTCCATCTAGGCGTGTTATGCCTAAGTGGTAGATACTGCCAGTTACCCATGAATCTTGTCTTCTCAGACTTCAATTCATTGTTATGAGTGGATAGACATGAAACTTAGTTTGCAACATGAGCTAGCGTTATCCGAAGTTTGTCAATTTGATTCCTTCTGAAGGAACATTCTGACAATAGATGCCCTCTTCTTCTACAATGATCGCAAACTAATTTGCTTCGTCGATTGTGAAGCCTCATATAATTATTTGAGTTACTGAAGAAGAAGTAACAAGAATTGAATTATTAGAGGAAGACATAAAGATGTCTTTAACAGAGTTTTTGTTGGGATCTCTTAAAGATTCCTCAGAAGTAATAATTCCCTTGAGTTTAGAATTTTCCTTCTTAAGGGTTGAGCATTCATCGTGAGTTTTCATGAGTTTGCAGATGGTTTATTTGCAAACTTCTTGAAGATTGATAAATTCTGTTAAAAGTTTGTTTCACGAGTTTTTAAGTCGTTGATGGAACCTTCAAGAGAAGATATGATTTCCTTGGATTCAGTATAATCATGAACAGAGAATTGAATTCAACATTCTTTTCTTCAAGTTTTTCTGATAGTGTACGTTCCCGATTCAATGAATCTTTTAACTCCTCCGTACATAGTAGGTAATCATTGCTCACGTTTCTAAGTTAAGAGCGAAGTTTCTCAACAAGACTTGAGAGATCTTCTTGGTTCTCTGAAGAATTTTCAAGTGTTGGTTTAGAAGATGAAGTTCCAGAATTAGGAGTTATTTTGGAAATTCCCAAACACTTGTTATAATTAAATCCTGGTAAGGCCATAGTTCACGAAAGCGTCAAACACAGACAGTTACGTCCTTTGCAAGGTGCTTGCCAGCTCGGATACCAACTGAAAAAGCGAGGATACCGAGATATACCACCAACTTTTTGTTTTCGTGAAACTAGTTGATTATGGTTGTTTGTGTTAGGGCATTGTCCGGTAAAACCCACTAGCGTTGGTATGTCAAGCTAGTTGTCAGTTTTAGGTGTCAAAAATCAATTCTTGATTTAGCCTACTAGAGTTTAGATTTCGGAATTGGGATATAGACAAAGTAGTAGAGACCTTGAAGACGAAGACTGTGAAGACAAAGAAGACATCAATTATTCTTTATCGACAAAAGGTTAGTAGGATTTATGACTTTATGGATATTCTTCTATTCTACTTTCTCTATTCTTTCGAAATATAGTCGACTACTTTAGTAGTGATAATAGCAATTGAGATCGTATTCTTGTGTAACGTGGCCTTGTGTCATGACCATTGTTTGATCCCACAAATATTGTGAGTACAAGAATGAATGAGACAGATTTGGTGCCATATGTCCATTGCAATGGTTTGCTTGCAAACTGTTAATTGGATATGGATGAATCTAAAGGAGTACTCTTGAGCAAAGAGTCCATGGATCACAGCTGAGGACGTACACACGTCTAAGTTCTGGCTCAGCCCAGTACTTCCAGCGGAATCCAGATTTGACGAAATCTGACAGGCGGACGGTTCCCGAACCTGTTCGCAAACCAGAAACTCGGATTTCTTCTGAGTTCGAAGTGCTGAACATTTCGCGAACCAGTACGCGAACCTGAATGTCGGTTACTTTGTTGGTTGTCGGATTTAGTGAATATTCTCTTAGAATTTCACTCTGAGTCAAATTCCAAACTCCTTTATCTCTTAGATGGACTTGTGAATAACATAATATATTTTGTGTTCCATCTAACGATCCTCAATGAGTCAATAAGATAAGATTATCTCTGGTCTCTTGGATTTCTATCTTGAAGTGTTTTGAGCTAACAAAACACTTGGCAGATAACTCTAAAAAGAATTCCAATTGAGATTAATCTCTATTACTTGGTTATCAAGTTTAGGGTTTCCCTAACTTGTGGGACAAGTAATTGATTGCTTTATTCCAAAGCAACCTATCTTATTGAGTGCTATAAATAGAGGTGTCTACGGACAAATACCGCAAGCATCAAGCATACGTGAAGGTCCTTAGGGAAGGTAGCGTAAACTCTTTTCACTTCGGTGAATGCTTGTTGTGGTATAGTCATCCTTTATAGGTTGCATCTCCTCTGGGAACTCCCTACGACTATAAAAGACTTCTCTAGAGAGTTGGGAAGCACAGGTAGATTGATCCCTTTGTGGTTGATCAGATTAACCTGTAACCTCAGTAACCTATCTTAGTTCTTGTCTATTTTAAAGTCCGTCTCTTCTGATATACGGCTATTCAAGAACTAGTTAAGTTACGTAAAGGTTGGAAAGGTAGCAACGCACGGCTGCACTCGGTCTTGTGAGACCTAGTTAGCTCCAGTTATACAAATTCCGTAAGTGGTTCTTCGTGTATAACTGAGGTAGTGACAAGTTGGGCATTGCTTACTTGGTTTGCGTGTCAGCCCCAATTTGTGAAGTAGATTTCCGTATGACCTGGATTTAACAATCCGAAGGAAGTCATCTTGTGTGTGGTAAACTGATAGAGGACAGTTACACCATACGTCAACAATTAGGTTGAAAAGCCAGTATTGCTGACACAAGCCTTTGACATCGGTCAAAGCAACTCCTAGGCCTGTAAAGGACGTCAGCTAGGGGAATCAAGTGCGTGACGATCTGTGGGGGATCCAGAGACGTAAAGAAGGCGACAATAGCCAATTCGCTTGGAGGGCTTGAGTTGGTCTCTGCTACATCCCAGACCGAAGTCTTATAGTAGGCTAGCGTTTGTAGTCAGTTTGTACTGGGCGGTGTTCAATTTGGACGAGGTCCCGAGGTTTTTCTGCAAGGCAGTTTCCTCGTTAAAAAAAACTCTGGTGTCTTGTGTGCTTTTACTTTCCGCATTATATTTCTGATAGTATAATTAAAGCACCAAGTAGTACGTTATTGCCTAACTGTAGAGTTGACTCCAAAGTACTCTTTGTCGAGGTTTAACAACTCCAGTTTTAAGTTTGGATATTGATTTTTGAGATCGTCCAGACTTAAACCATAAGACTCACGAGCCAAAACGAAAAGTTGGTAGTATTTCGCTACCCCTCCTTTTTCAGTTTGAACGATCTCACAAATCAATATTTAAACAACAACCTGAGTATAGTTTAGAGAACCGAACCCTAACAAGAACGTAGTTCTCGTAGATCTCAACATAGATGGATTCACTCAAAGGTTATGAATCAACAAACTTGCAATTACTTCTATTATATAGATCATAGACAATATAATGCGGAAGGGAAAAGTAATGCAAGACACCAGAATTTTATTAACGAGGAAACTGCAAACCGAGCAGAAAAACCCCGGGACCTCGTCCAGATGTGAACACCCTCAGTATGAATGGTATACAAACCCTAGCCTACTCCCCGACTTCGGACTGGACTGTATCGAGACTGAATTCACCCTACAAGCAATTCAGCTACCAATGTGCTCCTACGTCTCTTGGCTCCCGCAGTATCCTACGTACTTGATTCCCCTAGCTGACGTCCTTTACAAGCCTAGGAGTTGCTCCACTTCCCTTAGTGAAGACTAGCGCTACCCTGCCTCTAACAGGACGCCTAAAAGTATCCAAGTAATTAAACAAGAATACGATTGTGATTTTCTTTAGATTTAAAGTCAAGGTTAATGGAAATCGATATGTTGAATAGTGCTTATTGATCAAGACTAAACAACTTTACCTCCAAATGCGAGACGAACTTAGTATGAAACCTAGTTCGTGAATTTGCGTTGGGAACTTCTAGGGTTTACGATATAAGATCTACCTTATGAAGTTTCTATCAAATCTTGGTCGTGATAAGATTGAAAGAATTCAATCGACCTTAGGAGCATCTTCTTCGCCTATGTTGATTTCCCTTGTAAGTTCTACCGCTGTGAAATGCAAATATGGTTCTCCCATAGGCGAAGGTTCCTTTAGTTTCTATAAAGGTGCCGCTGAAGGACTTGCTGTGGAGTCACCCTCCTTCACAGAAAGAATGTATTTGTTGGGGTCGGCTACTAGTGCGGTTATTTCTTAGTCTTGGTTGCTTCTTTGGTCTGTTTCTTTTTCTCATTCAGCCTGGCCTTTCGAGTTTCACGCATCTTGACGTCTACTTCATTACATGCATTTGCCGTAGAAGAGTCACCAATGTATTCCGCTACCCCTTCTGGAGTTGGAAATCGTAGCTGCTGGTGATAGGTCGAAGGTACTCCCTTGATGCTGTGTAACCATGGTCTGCCAAGGATTGCTGCATACGACGAATCTACATCCACAACACAGAAAGTAGTATCCATGATCAAGGTCT
>JAJJMA010201735.1:3735-21467 GCA_023529015.1 Papaver nudicaule | reverse complement strand
CGACAGAGAGGTGGAAGTCGTGGAAGAGTGGAGGAGTGGAGGACATGAGTTGGTTTCCGTAACTGCCTGAGTTGTGTAGAACATTCCCACTCGCGCCATTTTCTCGTAACTGTCCATTATCTCTATCAGTTTCTTTCAACTGCCGTAGACCGCCAGACCAATACCCCTAACCGTATGATGTTTTTTTAGTCTCGAGTGATACGCGGATATTGCGTAGTTGAGTTGAGTAAAGTAGAGTCGTATGACTAGTTGGCGTGACCAAATATGATCGTAGTGCCTATGGGGCGCAAGTGCATAGGAGTGCATAGCGCCATAGCCCAAGGGGCTACGGCCTTGGCCCTTGGCCAAGGCTAAGTTTAAAGCGCTTTGCGCTAGTTCTATGGTAGTGGCGCCACGGCCAGGGCCAAGTTTTTAGAGCGTTTTGCGCTTGCTCCATGACGCCATAAGTTATGGCGCCACGACCTTGGCCTTTAAGTATCAGAAATTCTCTCTTTATGAACATGAGGATCCCTATTTTCTATACATAATTTCTTCTAATGCATAATTCCTAAGGGGGTATTTATAGTAAATTTTGGTGAGGATCCCTATTTTCTATACATAATTTCTTCTAATGCTTGATGATCTTCGTTAACAGCTGGACTTTGTGCACCGCCCTTGTTACCCATTCTCAGACTGACACATCTTATATTAGTTTTAACTTTGTTATGGTGTTCCTTCGATATGTTGGATATGCTGGTCCTTATTCCTTTCGGTTACCTTCAACCGTTTGTTTATCCACTCGTTGATCGACACGTTCCTCTATCCTTCTGTCATAATATAAAACATCGAGTTGACAGCTATGACATGCGTCTGTTATGCTCAGGCCTATCGGGGCTAGGCTTATCATAACCTTCGGTTTTTATCATACCTCGTGATGAGGTAAAGTGCGTGGAAGATGGCTTCAGGGCTTTGACTCTGTTTTGTTACCATGCCCCCGATCTTTAGTGGGAGACACGTAGTCATCGATATTTTCTACTCTTAAAAATGCCAATAAGGATCTGACAGATATAAATGAAGGCTTGAAAAAGGGGCACAGTGAGATTAACTTGGATCTTGCGAAGATGAAGAAATCCAAGGAACATTTCTCCATGATGGTGGTTGAGTATCGGGTTGAGCTTGCTAGATTGGGTTACAACTCCTCCAAGGATATTAGGAAGAAGGCTACGAAACCTCAATTTTCTAATCAGCAAGAGGTTACCGAATATGTAGTTATGAAAGAAAGTAGGCTACTGAGCTCGAGATCTTTTTTGAAGTTATCATGTCTTTTGTGCATGCGTCTGATGTAACTGTTGCTTTCTTTTCCAGGTATCGAGATTTGATGCAAAAGGTTTCAAAAGCCGTCTATGAAAGGGATCAAGTTGCTTCCCAATTGATTGCAGAATCTGAACTGAAATTACATTTTGAGTTGAGAGCTGTGAAACATGCCCAAGAATTGGCCGAAGAACGCAGGCTTCGAGCTGAATAGGCGAGCAGGTTTGCTCGGGAGCTGGAAAACGAACGTGTTTGTCGTTTTAAGGAAGCAGAGGAAAGTTCCCAAAGGATAATCATTGAAGGCAATATTCGTCGCAGGTGTGAAAAAGTCTAAGGAATGTTGTTAACGCCTTCGTTCTTACACATCCGCAAATCAAACGTGGTGACGCTGCCGAAATTGTTTTGCTACAATCTGCCTTGACCAATGCTCTTGCTATAGACAAGGCTTGCCGTCATCATGCCCGATAACTCTTTCGGTCTATTCGAGTAGAGCCAGCCGGCTATGGTGTCGTTGGTGCCGAAGATTTTGATGTAGAGCTTCCTGGAGACGAGTACTTACTTCCTCATGAAGTCTTCATGAGACTCGTAACGAAGGAGTTAGAAGCCCGAGCAAGAAAAGGCGAGCACCCTGAGGATTCTGAGGGAGATGGTGAAGAAGATGACTAAAAGGACCCTGATGTTCCTAAAGGTGGTTCCGAAGAGGGTTCAAAGGATGATCCTAGTGGAGCTTCCGGGAGTGGTTTAGGGTCTAAACCGAACGAGACTAAGGATGCTTCTGAACATGCTCCTCCCAAGTCTGAGAAAGGGGATTCTGGTAGTGATAAAGATATTGTTTTTGACTCCAATTTCAAGGAGAATAACTACTTGTTTCGTGAATCTGCTTTGGACTATAGTGAAGAGGAGGGTAGTGAACCAGAAAGAGTACCTTCGGATACCAAATCCAAAGGGCAGCATATGGAGATTATTGAAGAGTGGGAAGGTGGAAAGCCTAGTTCAACAAACGAGTTTAAAGCAACATCTTCTTCTGGTGCTCCTCTTGACATGTTTCTTGCTATTGTATAGCGACAACTTGTGTTTTGTCCTCCCTTTCACCTTGTGTTTCCAATTATTTTTGTTTAAGAAGCGACCACCTTGGTGCTTCTTTATGTAAATTTGTGAATGACATCCGTTCCTTTTATATTTTTGAGAGTGTCGGTTTTGTGTTGCTTGCCTAGTAACTTGTGTTCGAGCACAAAGTATACCTTGCATTCCTAAGGTTGCAAAATGCAACTTCGAGCCTTACTTCGATGTGGGAGGTAGTAAACCAAACTAGTGGGGGCTGCGGATCACCCTTCCCAAAGGCTATGAGCTACCTGCCTATCTCAAGAAAATATTGAGGCTATCGAGACCATAGTTACCCAGTTTACCTCAGTACGTTAGGTGGGTCTCGAAGGTATCTTAGTACCTTCCGAGGGAACTTGGTGGTGTTCCGAGTACCCGTTTAGCCTAAGCAAAGTAGGGACCTTACCATCGGGTAACCGCTTCGGTAATAAGGTAACACAACGGGTGAGTGCCGGTCAAAGCTGGAGCTTAGACATGGTACTATTCTCCTATCGCGGCTTAGAGTCCAATTCTTCCTTTTCTCGCCAGCCCCTCCTCAAGGCAGTAATGTTTAGTAATTTAGAGGAGGTCCCTCGGCTGAATAACTCGCTGTAGAGGGTGAAAAATGGAAGAGGGACAAAAATGTAAAACTACTCTTCAGTCATGCCTTGCCAAAAGGCACATCTCTACAGCTCAGAATACCACTTGTTCTTTAAGCTGAATATACTCTCTATGAGTTCTCTCTTATAACTCCCAGAACATACAAGTGCTTTCTTAAACTCAAAAACTCAAAGGTTCACAAAAGAAACATGAACAAAAACTGGGCATAATAAACAAAAGAAACTAGTGAAAAGACTAACTACTGAATCTCAGTTAGTTCACAAAAGACTAACCTAGTGATAGTCTTTTTCTCTTTGTTGCTTTAAGTTCCTATTTAGTTCTTCAATGGCGGGGGTGTCAATTTTTTTGTTTTTTTTTCTATTTCTGTTTGGATTGAATGCCAACATATTTTTTTATTTTTATTTTTCATCTTCAAAAACGATTAATAAAATGAAAAAAAATAAATGAAAAGAAACCCAAGAAAACGTCCGAAAATAATAATAATTAGAAAACTAAAAAGTCAAACCAAGTCAATGCCACGTCTTAGGTGGATTTGACGATGGGTTTAACTTGGTGGACTAAATAGAATTATTGAGTTAGTTAAGAGTTTTTCGGATTCAAGGGCGTTAGGCATGTTGTTTTTTTTTCTTCTTTCCAGTTAGATTATTTTGGATTTTTTTAGGAATTTAATTAGGATTTCCATCTTGGGATAATCGTTTATATATCAAAGAAATTTCTTTATGCTACTTTATGCAAAAAAGATGGAATGCACGCTAAGTGATCGCGCAGGGCGCGATCACTGTGAACAGTACCCATGAACAGTACCAATTGGGGCCTCCTCTGCTAATTGGAGCCGCCCCCTCCTAATCTGGGGCCTCCATTTGTCTGCCCCAATTGGCACTGTTCATGGTGCTCGCGCCTAATGCGAGCACTTAGCGTGCACCCAAGCACGGTTGTACTTTATGCTACAATCATTGAATTCTTTACAATCATTGAGAAAACAGTTGAAACCCTGAATGAACTTGGATGAATTACCAGTAAGAATCTTAAGCATTTGAAGCTCATGATTAAGATATTAAAGTGTCCTGCTTATATTGGGGATACTTAATCAATGCATATCTTCAATGATCAATAACCAACTGATACAGATTCACCGTATATTTATAGCACAATACTTGCAGACCAGGTTGCCTTCTTCTAAAGTGTGCCTAATAATTTGACAGATCATATGAACCCGTGCAACGCACGGGCTTATCACGAGTAGTTCCTAAGTTTCAAATATAGTAACCTCTATATAAGAATACTCTATAAGGGAATAAACTCCGTATAAAAATGAAAATTTTTGGTCCCAACTAAGCTTAATATTTGTAAAAATTACCTCTATATAAAATTACCTCTATATAAGAATATTTTTTTATAGTCCTAAAGATATTCCTAGATAGAGGTTTTACTGCGACTTTGGTAAGGGCGGGTACCAAAAGTGATAGGGCGGGTACCATTTGGTGCGATCTCGTCCGTTGGATCATACTATTTGGTACCCCCTGCTAGACTTGGTACCCGCCCATATAAGTCGTCGTTTTACTGTACTCGCAGGTCGCAAGTCGCAAATAAGAAACCGAAAGAGAGAAAGAAATAACTGGGCCCTGGCTTGACAATATCTTTTCTAGGCTTAAGTAATTCGGGGCCGGGCTGCCAATCACAAAACCTAGTGAATGGGGTTTTTATTACTATCCAAACGAACCCATGATTGGCTGATTTCCTCTTTACTAGACTGGGTGGGAAACCACCGACCTATAAGCTTGGACCAGTATATATACTGGTAGTCCCGTGTTAAAATTATTCGTATTTAGTGGTTCTATAACACTTATCGTCTTGTTTTGCTCGTCTTCCTTCTTTCCATATAATTTCTCTCCTCATGGATAAGTTGTCGGATGCAAAGAGCCTAAGTGGATGCCGTAGTCTACCTTGTACCATGGCACACCCTTGGCTTGTATTCTCATATGGGAAAAATAAGAAATCTCAAATTTTCGTTGATCCATTGAACCCTAGCAATAAAACTTATCGAAAAAGGATACCGGAGATGCGTTATCATTCATATCGCCAGCCTTCTTCCCACGAAAGGTGGTTTATTATGTCAGCTTATAAAAAGAACGACTTGCGTTCGAAATATTCAGATTGTTTTTTATGGAACCCAGAAACATCTGAGAAAATCCAATTACCTAGTCACTTTCACTGGATGAATAAGTATAGTTTGTCTGATTATGTGTTACACTCACCTCCGAGTAACGATAATATTTGTGATTCCATTGTATACTTCCTTTTCAGTTACGAAAGTGTCATGGTTCCTTCTTATTTTCTCTTATATTGTCACCCTGGAGACAAACAATGGAGGCAACAGGATTTCCCGAGTTCTTTTAAAATATGGCTTTCGGGTTTTTTTTGTAGTCAAGGTAAATTATACATTATTTCTTCTAATGACGATTTACTGGAGGTGGAGGAAGAGACACAACGTAAATCCAATTATTACAAAGAAGACGGCATCGATAGTGGTAAATCCATCTTAAAGATAACTCCGTTTTACATGAAAAACATTAAGTCATCGGTAGGAATAATATCATCACCATTCAAGGGTTCACTAACTAATATAGTTGAGTCTCGTGGTGAAGTATTCAAGGTTACAAGACACTACTATAATCCATACACGCATGTAGAGGAGATTTTTGACTTGGAAATTTTTATGATGGATTTTTCTTTGATGGCCTGGAAGGAAGTGAAAAGTATGGGTGATCATGTCCTCTTCTTAGATATAGAAGGTAATACTTCAGTGTCTTGCTCCGCAACAGAATTAGGTCTTACAAAGGGTTGCGTATTTTTTCTTCTGGCAAATGACAAGACGTTATACAAATTTGACATTGAGGATGGGAGTATCGGGTTTTCTTTACCTTACCCTAATCTACCGACACCATGGTTGTCGCCTAGTTGGATGACTATCAGGAGGAGAAGAACGGAACGAAGAACAACAACAAGCGAGGTAATTTGTAATGATGTAGAAGAAGGTATTAGTATTCAATACACAGAAGAAAGAAAAGCTAGTATAAACAAAGATGACTGCAAGGAGATAATCGCCAAGAATAGTAGGAGAGAACTAGAACAAGAATCAAGCCAGACGTCTTGGGGTAGTTTGAGTCAAGACATCTTAGAGTTGATTTCAGGTTATCTCCATTTACTGGACTGCTTACATTTTCGTGCAGCTTGTAAAGAAAATCGATTCGCAGCTACAACAAAAATGAAACATATGAAGTATGCATCTTTATCTCCATGGTTGATTTTCAGTAAAACAAAGGACGGCATTTACAATCTAGCAGAACCAATTTATAACGACAAGTTTTTCATAAACCTGTCAAACATGTTAGTAGATGCAACGATTTGCTACTCAAAGGGCGGTTGGCTACTAATGTCTAAAGGTAGTAGAACCATATTCTTCTACAATCCGTTCACAAGGGCAATCATTCCTCTTCCTGACTTGCCTAGTGATTTCCCTATTTATAATTATTCTGGCATGTGCTTCTCCTCTTTGCCCACGTCTTTAGACTGTGCAGTTTTTGGCATCGCTGCTGACTGGGATCACAAAAAACAACGGGTCTTATATATTGAGCGAGGTGATGACTCTTGGAGCTCCGATGAGGCGGAAAATTCCACGTTTGTATTACCTTCAGAGGAGAAGAAGTGTGTTAACTTCGTGCCTTTGAGGAATAATCCAGTGTTTTACAAGGAAGCTTTCTATTGCTTAGACTTCAATGGGAAATTAGGAGTGATGGATACAAGAGACTACTTATGGGAAATTTTAGACCTGCGTGGACCATGTGATTCCACAAAACAGAGTTTTCTACTAGAATGCGACGGAAAGCTTTTAGCAGTGTTTTTAAGCCAATTCAGGACTTATGTTAAGGTTTTCAGACTAGATATGGATAAGAAGCTTTGGGTCAAGGTTGAAACTTTGGGAAAATATATGTTGTTCATCAGCAATACCTCTAGTCTCTCAGCAATCGCTCCAAATACTCGCATGGAGAATAGAATATACTTCCCAAGATTTCATGGCGAAGACATTGTATATTATTCACTGGATACGTGTAAGTATCACACTTCTGGGAGTCAACAGTATTCTGGTCTTGATTTCTACGACACCAAGGAGCAGCTATACTGTAGTTGGGTCGAACCGAATTGGTCTCTAAGCACAGCCCAAGAACTTGACTGGTGTTCAATATCGGAAGAAGTTGATGAGTAGATTTTAGACCGGTAAGTCTTTTGAACTAGGCAGAAGACGATTCTTCCCCAATTGATATTTCAAGAGCCACATTCCTTCATGGGCATTCCTTCCCAAAATCTCTCCAATTGATTTGGGAACTTTTTTTTTTTTTTTTTTTTTTGAGGTTCGACCTCAGCCCTCCTCTGAGGGAGGCCAGTGAGAGGCCACTGGTCTATGACCAGGCTCTCAATTGATTTGGGAACTTGTTTGCCGTTTTCAATCCTTAACCTGAGACAAAGCTCTGGGTGGGATATTCTATAAATCTTACTATTTTTTTTGTATATAGAATTCATATGGTATTGTAAGACAATGTTTAGTTTCAGTAATTCTATACTGACCCGCCCCAAATCTCCCACAAAATCCCGTGGATGCATCCAACGGCTGGTGTGAGTTTAGATTTCGGCTCAGCGGGTCCCACCACAAAAAATCAGCGGATCCACCCGCCGAGATGTTTTACACGGGATTTGCTGGGGAATTGGGTCCGCGGTACATATATCATAAACTTTAAACGTTAGAAGAAAAGCTTATTGGTGAAAATGAGACCCATAGCATTGGCCATCTTGCAGTGTAAGACCCACGCTATTAGCAATAGCCATATTTTGCCGTGGAATGTTTTATAATTGCTGACACGGTGTGAAGGCAATGAAAACCCACGCTATTAATATTTTACTAAAAAAAATCAATTATTTGATTTCTGTTGGCACAAGATTCAAAGAACAAGCTTGTAGCAATGGCCGAGTATGTTTGACTACTTCATGATGAGGTTCTAGCCTGTTTCTATCTACCGTATGAAATTTATTGGGACTCAACTCTCCCAGTTCAGTGACTGAGTGAGCATAAGTAATGCCTGATCATATGGTCTTTGCTTCGGTCACTCCATTTGAAAGTTAGGCTTGCCCTCTCCCATATCCCAAAACTAGTTTGTAGAACCTCATTAAATTTGGCCCCATACGTTAGTATTTGGCCCCATGAAAATTTAAACCCATCTAGGGTGAGTTGTTATGGGATGTCTTCACATGGGTGGAATATACTATATTACCCTTCACTACTAATTAATCATACTAACTAATCCCACCCTAAATAGTAAACTTAACCTTAATCCAAAAACCCTAAAATATTTAAACCCAAAAACTTTCCAAAACCAAAATCATTTCACTCTCAAACAAAAACAAAAACAAAAACAAAAACAAAAACAAAAATTTCGAATCCGCCCACTCGAAAATCAAGCCGGAAACTTCGTCAAAGGTGTGTAATCTTATCTCAATCGTTTTTAGTGTGTTAGTTGCTTATTATACGTGATTTGGTTGCATGAAACTCTGATTTTTCGGAAATTTTTTCGGTTGATAATACCAGAATCGTTGGATCCGAAACAACATATCCAACGATTGTTCATCTTCACTAGCAACAATCGTTTTCTGTTTTATCACATATATACCGATTATGTTTTTTAAGATGAACAAACGTTAGATGTAGTAATATATATGAACCGATTATTGATCATCGGCACTTCATGTAAAATTCCATGCAAGTTACGTAGTTTTCTAATCGGTGGATAACTGCCTATATATTGAACGATTATGTTTTTAAAGAAGAATAAACGTTAGATGTAGTGATATATATAAACCAATTATTGATGATCTCATCAGTTCAGTTACGTGGCTAAGGCTTAATACATAGAGTAATCGGTTTTCGAAACTTCGATGGATTCAGCTGAGAATGGTGGCGCGAGGGATATCGAAAGGTAACAATCGAAACCCACTTCCTTTTTTAGTTGTTTAGCTTAGATTATATATATATATTTTTTTTTTGCATCAGGACCGCTGAACCAAGTTCTGTAATTATCGATAGAGCAGATTTTCCTGCATGGATGGATGTGTGTGATTATCACTTTGCAAATAGAGCACCTCGTAATTTAGGACGAAGAAGAGTGGGTGAGGTAGAAGATGAATGGCGGTTTGAATGTAAATTATGTGTTCATGTCCCACGCCATCTAAGGAGGAACATGTTTACGAATGGGGCAGTAAAAAGTACTCCTAATGGTTGGGCGGTTGCTTGGGGTGATTGCTATCTATTTGTGGTTCCTGCTCGTCGTCTTACCCCAGAGGAGAGAGCGAGGGCCGGAATTTGAACTATTTCTGTTTCAGCTTATGTTGTGTGAGTTGCAAAGCTGAACTATTTCAGTTTCAGCTTAAATCCAACGAATAGATAGATGATTGTTTTCTGGATTTAATCACATTTCTATTTCATTTGAATCATATATATATATATATGTGTTCTTCTCTTCTTCTTCTACTACTTTCATAACACCTTTTCTTTTTTTGAGTTCAACAAACCCTAATTTCATCATATTCTCAAAATCAACAAAGCAAACTTTCCACATTCTTTTAGGATCAACACCTTCCCTTTCAGCCCTCTCGGTTTCCTCTTCTTTGTATTCATCTAAAGCAGCATACATTTTTTGCAACAAAATCTGCAACTCACTCTTGACAGCCATTGTTCAACCTTAAAACTTCTATATCTCTCTAGTCTCAAATAATTTTTAAAATATAAAAAAAAAAAACTGATTCTTTCTCTCTAATAACCTAACCTATTTATAACCCAAAAGAAACCTAAAGGCCCTTTATTAAGATTTATTGGGATTTATTTCAAATAAAACGCTTGGCATACATGCAAGTATGTTGACATAACGTGTACTGGCATAATTAAAGTCACACGGTTTACGATATCGAACAGTCGTGATTAATATTACTCAAAAACAGTTCGGAATCGGTTTACAATAATGCACATATCGAACGATTTTATGGTGGCAGTAAATAATCGTTCTCTAAATTTGGTTTTACCTACCGATAGAAAAAATAGATTTCCTACATCGTTAGATGTTTTCTCTGAGATAAACCGATTAGTGGTTGATCAAGTAAATGGTTTTCCCTGTCTCCATAATCGTCTTTTATAACCGTTAATATAAAACGATTTTGGTTATTATATTCGGTTTAGTAGTTTGTAAAAATGCACCGATTGATTTGGTTAAATTTCTGGGCAGAGTAACAACAATCGGCTTACTTTGGTAATAATATGAACCGATTGTTCGAGAACCCAAGAATAATCGGCTTAAGTTTCCATATATATAGACCGATTGTGCGTTGTTCAGATTCAAGATTTTGGTTAAAAAAACTTGGGTGATACTCATGGTTGATAATGTTTGATAATTTTTAATCTTGTTTTGATATGAGAGTTAAGACTAATTAATCTTGTTTAGACTCTAATCATGTAATTAGCAACTAATTGAGAAAGGGTAAAACAATCATCTTTTATAAGGGGTTTTCCGATTTTGCTATATAACAACCGCCGGAATTATTTTTTCATGGGGCCAAATACTAACGTATGGGGCCAAATTTAGGGAGGTTGTAGAAGGAGCGCCACACTACTAGATTTAATACAAGCTTAGCTGCCTGTGCTGCATATATTGGTTTGCATTTTGCAACAACAAAGATTTCTTTCTGCCTTTGTGAACTAAGTATCCCTATAGGACCTATACCCCTACGGCCTATTCCCTTGTTAAATAAAAGAGCGAGTATGAGTTGGCTCAGTCAAAGACTTAAAGCAATTAATTAAATTAATTAAACCCTATAATTTCAGAATGTTTTACTTAGCTGAGATTAAAAGTAGGGAGTTCTCTCAATTTTTAGAGCTTCTGGCCCCACGGAAGTAAACTACGCCCAATCAAAAGCTTCACAAATATTTGCACTCAAAAAACAAAACCTTCCAAATCCATTTATTCGTGAATCATAAACCCTATCACGCTCTCTTCTCTCTGCCGCTTCCAAAAAAATTATCGTCCTCTCCGTTCTCTCTATCTCTTCTTTCTGTTTCTTTCTCTGAATCTATCACGACGACAAGCACTAAAATCCTATCCCATATTGGTAAACCCTAACTCTGTTCACCATTAATATAATCTTTAGTTGACCTTTAGTTTTTATTTTAAGAAATTGGGGAAGGTCTAGCTCTTGCTCATCATCTATGGAATGCTAAAGGGTTACTGTTTAGATTTGAGAAATGTTGATACAAGTATTCACCATTGATCTATTCCTTTCTTTGTTGGAATCTCTTTATTTTTTAATCTAAAAATCAGATTCAAATCTTGGGCATATATCAGTTTACCTAGATTCTGTTTGAATTTTATGGTTTATTGTATAGCTCAACCATGCATGTATGTGTAATTGTGGTTTGTTTAATTTTTGCAGGTACAAAAGAGAAGCTTTTGGGAGGACCAAAATGAAGTGATTTAGAAGATGTAAATCTCCGGAGTCCCAGAAAACAGATATCGGAGATGGTAATATCCATGCGCTTATGTTTTCTATCTGTGATGTTTGATTTCTTAGAGGTTTTATTTTTTCCCAGTCTTTATACTACGTATCTGCAGATCGAACAATCAAAGTTCTGGCATAGTGTCACTCTTTATATCATTTTTCATTGTGGGATTGAGTCTCCTACTATAGCTTCATTATACATTTTGTTGCATCATTTATTGGACAACTAACGTATCATGGGAAAGCAGAATGTTGGTGTTGGATAAAATCACACAATTTCAATGTTTGAGATGTGTGTAATTGTTGTACAACCATTTATATAAATACCAAGTTCCTAACAAAATTAAAATAAAAATTTATGTGAAATATATAACCATTTTGGTTAAACCTGGTTGCTTCATTCCTTTACCCAATGCAAGTAGTGATTTTAAGCAAAAGTTGTTTATTTTATGAAATCTATCTTGCCGTTAAAGGGGTTTGATGTAACGTATGGGTTAAAGCATCACTCTTTAGCGTTTAGCAATTGAGCACAGACTACCTTTGTTGGAGTTGGTTGTAGTTGTTCTAAAAGAACATACTACAAGCAATAATATCGCTGCTTCACATGTTGCTAAGTCAAGAATAAAGGTTTGTTCATTTTTTATACCGATAGTATTTATATGATTGTAATTCTTTGTTTTTATTCTTTTTTTTCTTTTTTTGCTCGATTTGTTCTTTGTTTAATAAACGATTACACCGATATGCATTCATGTACTCAGAATTTGTGCGAACTTGGTTAGCACAACTGTACGTACTGGGAAAATCATGGTGGAGCTGGCTTATATCGGAGTCTTGATCCACACCCAAATGGCAGAGGCCCATGTTGGTAGTATGTGTTTCTCTTCTTCTCAAACTGATGAGTTATAGAATGGATTTGGATATGGATATGAATTTAAATCTTATCATCAGATTGTTTATGAACCAGTGCAACTCCTCTTTGGTTTGTTTCATATGCAGTTGTCCCAGCTTACTCATATAGCGTATGCCATTTTTTCTACAAATTGCATGATTTTGTAGTGGTGAAAAGTTATGGTTTTTAAACTAATTTTGTGGAGTATATGCCTGTTTCGGATCACTTTGAAGTCTTCAATTCTTTACCTTTGTTGGGTATTCATGCAACTCAGATCACCATTGTTGGTATTTATTATACTGCAATTACGGTAATTAAGTACCTTTTCTAAAAAGCTTCTTCTTTTGATGCCTTTTTCTAAGTTAGTAAATCTTTGTTTTGGTAAAGATACCCTGATTGCTTCCCTATTTTTTTTTTCAAAATTCTAATGTCTTTACTTGAATTTGTTGTTTTAGAATTTTCTTATGTTATGTGAGTTAATCCAATTATAATTATGCAATTAGAGAGGTTCACAGAATGACTCACTATTTCTGATCAGCATAAATGACTACATATCATTTGTGATTCCTGGTTATCGGAAGACATACCTAATTCCCTAATGGCAATGGAAAGTACACAAAAATCATTCATTTTGATCACTTTTCTTCATCATAAGAACTGATTTGAAGCAGTTTTGCAGGTTGACCAGACTTGGTACCAGTGGTCTTACTGCCATCATTACTGGTAATGAACACATCTTTCCCCTTTTGTCTATTTATGGATCTGTATGAATATTGGTTTCGTGAATACTTGATGCATTCGTCATGTCTTTTGAGCTGGAAAGAAGCTAATTTAGCTAAAAGAGAACATTGTTGCCCTTGACATTGTTATTTTGGTGAGTAAGGTCATGTAAAGCCAGAAAAGTTCGGAGTTGTCCTTCTGAAAAAAATAAATTTTATAATTTTTTATTCAGATTTCTGCTTCACTTAAATTGACATTTCGATTTTGGATTGCAGCACATAGATACTTACTGGCGACAGGGGAGGAGGTGGGAGTGGCTTTGCAGCTGTAGCTGTAGCTCCAGCAGCGGCGACATCTGGTGGTGGTGGTTACATTTTT
The DNA here is from genome assembly GCA_023529015.1 of Papaver nudicaule. Classification (NCBI taxonomy): domain Eukaryota; kingdom Viridiplantae; phylum Streptophyta; class Magnoliopsida; order Ranunculales; family Papaveraceae; genus Papaver; species Papaver nudicaule. The sequence goes on along the minus strand of JAJJMA010201735.1, from coordinate 7,897 downwards.
GGTGTGGACCCGATCTTAGATCCTAAACCCGCTCTTTCACTTAATTCCAGATGCCTTGCAGGAAGGACACTACGAAAATCAATTCCACAAGCCATTGTCTACCCGCCACAACTGCACAACCAAGGCTTGGCAACGCGAGCGTTCACTGGTGCCCAAAATGCAAAGTCCAACTCAATGAACCAGTACCAAGGTCTATAAAACAGTGAGACTATTACTTTTTTAACTCCACCTATTACTCCATATCGTTTTTATTTCTGGGTAAAACAAAAAATGAACCCAGAGATTGTACTTAGGTTCCTGATGAGGTTGGATGTCCATTAGTTGGTTTGAAGTTCTGAATTCCTGTATTGCTGGATCCATTAGTTGGACTAGACTGTTCATTAAAGTTATTAAATGTCTAACTAGGTCTAGATTTCTATGTTGCAGGTTATAACTCTATTTTTCATTGCTATCGGCTGCATTATTTGCTCCATTTCCTGGAAAGAACATCTACAAAACTGTGCCAATGAGTGTTTATTCTTTCTTGATAGGTTGAGTTATTCCACTTAATCATTCTACTTTCGTGGAATATGGCAAGTTTATTCCAAGGTAATTAACAGATAAACATGATACCTATGCATGTGTATCTGGGTTCATTGCCTGCTTTCTCTTAGCTTTTAATACACAGATTTCCTGTCATTTCGTGTTCTTTTCTCGAATTAAATCAAAAAGGACTTAGTGACCCACTAAGTAGCTCAGGATTCATGTTGCTGTTGGGATAATGCTGTTGGGATAATGTGTGCATGAAGCAGGGGATCGAGTATACACTCCGCTATGTTCTTAATGTCTGTTCTCTTACATTAGAAATGATATCTGCTGTCTTAGCTCAAACGGAAGAGCACATGGTTTTCAACCATGTAATTGTGGGTTCGACTCCCACAGATGGCATTCTTATTTTAAGATAAATCTTACATGCTTCCTAACAAAGTAGGATTCCGTTATTTGATTCCTACAATCGTATTGGTGCCAGAGTCTACATTTATCTTTGTCAAAGGCATTCTTTCCAGTTATGGATCTGCATGAATATTGGTTTTGTGAATATATATTTTTTTTTTCGAATGAAGGTTTCGTGAATACTTGATGGCATTCGTCATGTCTTTCACTCCTGGAAAAAAGCTAAAAAAAGAGAATATTGTTGCCCTTGACATTGTTTATTTTGGTGAGTAAGGTCATGTAAAGCCAGAAAATTTTGAAGCTGCCCTTGCTTCCCGTAAACAATAAATTTCATAATTTATCATGCAAATTTCTGTTTCACTGGGTTGCAGGTTGCAGCACATGGACATTTACTGGGGATAGGGAAGGAGGTGGGAGTGGTTTTGCAGCTGCATCAGTTATACTAAACTACCATTTAAGTTTAATGCTAGGACATATATATGCAAAAGAATGTGAAAGTAAACCCCAGTTATTTGAAAGTAAACTCCCAGCATTGCCGTTTGATTCCTTTTTCCAGTTATTTGAATTTGGATTTTTGGTAGATACAGTATTTGTTTTAGGTTTTATTGTAGAAAATTTATTCATAAACTGAGTGGTAGATAATAAAATAATGGAAGACTCACATAGTAATATTACAAAATAATGAATCAAACAATATTTAAAATAATGGTAGACTCACATAGTGTCATGATCACGTAAAATATGAATATAGAATGTTGTTAGTTTTTTTTTTTCCTGCAAATATGTATTCATAATTTATGTGATCATGTACATTAAGTCATTTACAAATATATTTATAGCATCAATGCAAAGGAAGCTTCCTTTTATAGCCTGGGTGCCTAATAATATGACGGATTATATGAACCCGTGCAACGCACGGGCTTACCACTAGTAAACTTTTAAAGCTACAATTTACTTTTACCGCGTGAAGTTTATCTCTTGAGTTTTTGCCATTTTAAGTAGGGCTGCACAAACGGGTGAACTATCCTACCCTATCTGCAATTTCGACCCTACCCGTCACTATTTTATCCTATCTGTATCCTACCCGCCGCCCAATGGATAGGGTGACGGATATTAACTGCTGGCAGCGGGTATGGTGACGGGTATATCTAGAAATTACCCTACCCTAACTGTTTACCCATCTAATTATATGGAGAATAATATAGGCCGTTGATCTTTCCTTATCTATCATCTGAACCGTTAATATTTTATAAAGACAAGTCCAACCTAAGAACTAACGATTCACTCGTTCTTTATTTCTCTTTCTTCTTCAGTTCTTCGTTTCTTTTTCACCCACAGCTATTTAATTCTTTTCACAACACAAAATCTAAACTAAAATCTTTGGGTTCATCTGGGTTTGTTGGTGCAGCGTAAGAGGTAGGGGATGTTCCTTAATTAGGTTTTAATTTTTTTAATTTAAGTACGAAATTAGGTTTTGGCTTTTCTCAATTGGGTACGAAATTAGGTTTTGGTTTTTCTTAGTCGGGTTTTTGATCGATTGATTTTTCTCCTACTAAGTGTAGTAATAAAGGGTTAAACACCATAGCCGAAAGTTGCTTGCGAATTGGAAACTCGATAAAAAAATCTCTGGAATATGGAATACCCTTTGCAGAAGAAAGGAGATATCGATCTAGCTAGAAATTGCAATCATTTGGTTCAGTTATGCGGGGAAGATATGCCAAAAAATGCAACCAACCCATCTGCTCTGTGTAAATGCCGAAAGTTGTTTGGAAAATGTTAATAGTGTAAAAAATCTCCGATTACCCCTTTCAAGAAAAACTTGGATGATATTCGCATTGTGTTTGTTAAATTGACCAAGTGATGCTTTTGCATATTGGCAAAATTAGGATTGAGATTGAGGCTAAAATACGAAGAGACAAACTGAATTTCTATAGGGAATTACAAAGGAAAAAAAAAATGCGGATATACCCGTCACCCACCCTACCCGACCTGGTCAATCATGGGTCGGGTAGGATACTAACATTCCGTGGGTAGGGTAGGGTGGCGGGTACAATAATAATTGAGAAATTCATTGTTTGGTCCAAAAAACCAGAACCCGGTTAGGCTAGGGTCCATTGGGAATTAATATTTAATCGGAGGTCCAAAAATGTAGTAAAAGACCCGGCTACCCCTGATTTCAATACGGTAGTGCAGCAAAGGAGAGGACAGCGGGTCCCTTGTGCTAGCACACCTGTCGGCGTGAAGAAGAAAAAAATCTGGGAAAGAGAAGTGGCAGCACGTGCAGGAAGGAAAAAGGAGAAGAAAGAGAAAAAGGAAATGTGGACATCTCCAGCTCTTTTTGTGACGTTTTGACCAGCTTACCGTTTGTATTTAAAGACTAATTTACTACTGGAGTTTATAAAGCAGAGTGAGTACATATCTTCCAAAGTTGTACAAAGCCACGTGATAGATAAGCATATCCAGTGTCTACAATGAGCTGAAGATGTGACAACTCAAAGACTAGTTGACGGCATTCGACTTTGGTACGGACCACAGAAAGAGCTGAGAGAAGAAGAAGAAGATGATGAACCTCAGAACTGTTCTTTTTTTCTCACTTCAATAATAGGCATATATATGCAGAGCTTTTAGATGTTTGGCAGTTTCCACCCCACCACACCTTTTTCTCTCTAGTCATATCAAATGCACTATTTCACCCAACTCTTTCACTATCTACATTATCTATCACTACATCCGAGATCGATAAACCTGTCCAAGAAGAATATTTAATTGGAAAGATAGTTAGAATTCCGCAAAAATGCTCAATTGTCACATGCATCTAAAAATACATGAGTTTCAAGTACCTTGAGATGTAGCTTGTATCTGCTTTTCCATATCTTGAGGTATGTACTTTACCTCCGTAATTTTCACTTCTCTTCCTGTTGTTTAAGGCAAGTAAAAGAACACTCATCTAACAAGTGGCATGCACAGTGACATCTGCCGCACATCTATCTTAGACCTCCACAGAATCCCTGACAAGAAATGAGGGAGGAAGAAAGCATCTAAGTGGAATTTGAGCAATGATGTTGACATTTCTTGCACAACATGTGGTGAACTTTTAGAGCTGGTCATCATAATGGGAAAGAATGTAATAATAGGCATATATATATATATCCTTGCGTCATCAGGGCATCTCGAAAGGAATCCGGGCATATTTTGAAAAATTTTCAAAACTCAATCACCCTGGAGTAAT
>JAJJMA010201713.1:5706-17070 GCA_023529015.1 Papaver nudicaule | reverse complement strand
ACGGCGAGTCGTGACAAATAGTGTCAGTCCAACTTTGTTTGTATTAGCTGTATACCACCATGTAAAAAGGTCTATAAATAGTGAATTAACCTATGGAGAAAGGGGTTGGACACATTTTGGGATTGGTCTGGAGAGAGAAAAAGTATCATACTTTCTCTCTACAGCCCAAGACTAAAATTAGGGTTCTTATTTGAGAGACTAAGTTTAGAAGATTAGCAAGGTAAAGAGAGAGTTGTAATTATGCTTATACTAGTGATAATCCTTGGATGTAGTCCTTACTTATGAGGGCGAACCAAGTAAAAACATCTTGTCAAGTATCTTTAACTCTTATCTCTTTGATATTCTTTATGATTGTTGTGTTAGATGTATGTTTTGGGTATGATTGTGTGTATGTTGGTGTATCTCATTTGGGTGTACTGTGTAAGATCTAACCATTGGGGTTTTACACAGTTACACATTATAAAATAAAAATTGCTTTAAACTAGTATAACTCAGAAATTTCACTAAGTACAACTCAAAGAAAGTACTTACATGCACATTCAGATGATTTCATTAAAACCATGGCTGACAACATGTTTAAGAAATACATATTGGGGTGAGTATGCGAAGATGAATCCTGATGTGGTTTTTGCTTAATTGTTGCATCCAAGGGAGAAAAAATCAGGATTGGAGTTTACTCTTAACTGTCTGTATGAGAATGATACTATCAAGGTTGCAAGTGTAATGAGACAGGTGAAAGAAGAGTTGAAGGCCCTCTTGAAGAATACAAGAGTTCACATTCATCTTCTGCGGAAGAATTGAGCTGGTCAGTGGTGGGAAATGTTGTAGCCAATAATGTGCAAGATAATGTTGCATCTAGTTTGAAGGACAAGAAGAAGAGGCACAACAGCAACCCATCTGTTCTTGATAGTAAAACAGAGTTGGATAGATATTTTATGGATGTCATGGATGCTAAAGTTGATGGTGATGTTGTGTTTGACATATTGGGTTGGTGGAAGGCTAATAGTACCAAGTATAAGGTACTTGCTCATACGGCGAAAGACATACTAGCCATTCCAGTTTCATCAGTAGCTTCTGAGCAAGCATTCAGCACCGAAAAACGTGCCATAAGTCCTTGCCGAAGCTCTTTGTCGACTAGGACAGTTAAGGCATTGATGTGTACTCAGACCTGGTTGAGAAAACCCATTGCTCTTGATTTCCTTTATGAGTTTATACCTGATGACAACGGTGAAATTGAGGAAGGTAATGAATATAATCTGCCTCTGTATGAGTTTATTGCTTTTGATTTTTTTTGTTCACATATTCATTAGTTTATTTCTTTGTATTTTGCAGAGTTGTAGGGCCCTATCTCCACAATGGAAAATGCAAATTTCCTTGGTGTTTGATGCAAGGAAAACATGGGAAGAATGTTGTTGATGTCTGTGCATGAGTGAACTGTTTCCTTGGTTTTTGATGCAATTTCTTTGAACTTGAACTTTTTAATTTGAACTTTGTCAGAACTTTTAAATTGGGTCTTTGTTGAAGATTTGAATTTGAATTTCATGTTTTGTGGAGGTATTACATTTGAGTTATGTTTGAACTTTGGATTTTATCATAATTCAGTAGAAATTAATAAGTATTATGTTTGTTTGTCAGTACTGGATCAAAAGATTGGAACCAATAAATTATGCCCCGTCTCATGTGCACCCTTAGCTCAGCGGCCGCCTTAGAAAAACAATTTTGTGCACACTCGTTCACATGCATAGGCATGCTGAGTCCCTTCAAAGCCCGTCCTTGATTTATTTGAGTTTATCATAGAACTTAGGAAATCTAAATGCCACCTTAAAAAAAAACTATAAACCCTAAAAATCTCTCTCTCAACAGAAGAAGGTACAAACTTCATATATATCTTGAATCAGTATATATGCGACGCTGACATGGTGAATCCTCGTTATGTGTAGATGCGATGCTGATATCCAAGAAGGCACCATGCCACAAGTTATGCAAGCACCATCGAGTAGAGATTTGGCACTTTACATTACAATCTAGCAGGAGTAATGAACCTTTAGCTCTAAATAGATGCTTTACGGACCCGGCATAAATTGAGCACTTGGATTAAAGAAACAAAATCCAAAAAGGCAAAGCAAGTACTACTGCATACTGAACATATGAAGACAACAAGAAAGAGAGTCAGAAAAAGAGGCACTTAGACAAGGCACAGTCCGGTTACACAAAACAGAATGCGCAAAGCACAAAAGAAGCACACATTTTAAACAACCCAAGCACAAAATGCAAACATCGGCAACTTATGATTAACTGATACAGTATATTTGGTGATTCCCGTCCTGTATCACTTGTACTGTTGTTTTCAGAGCTCTTAGAACACATTGTAGTACCAAAGACACCACTTCGCTGCTCCACATTTGTTAGAGGCTTAAAGCCGTATTAGGTACCTCAACTGACTCTTCTTCAATGGCTTGGACAGACGACGAAGATTTCTGACGCGATCGACGTTTCACACCCCTTGAAAATGCACGGTTTTATCTGCATCATTAACAGTTTTCTCAATTATCGAGAACTATATATGCTTCCAAATAACATATGCAAGTTCTTATTATAAATTAAACCAATAATTTCTAATTAACAAAAATATTAAGAAAACCAAAGAGATAGTCCGATGGATATACTTTTTTAAGGTCGCAACAAATTCTTCTTTGTTCAGGTGCTTCATTTCTTCAAGTTCTTTCTCATAAACAGCTACCTGAACAAATATTTCACGAATATACAACATGGGATTAAGTACTTGTGTACCACATTTTAATGAATAGATGAATTCGAAGAAAAAAATAAATAAAATTACATACTGGAAAATTGGTAATAGCAGTAGGACCAAAACACTTCAATGCTGCTAAATCATAAGCCTTGGCCGCTTCATCTTCTTCATAATATACACCCAGATAAACTGTTAACAGTCATCACCATTTTAAAAAAAAATATCAGTAATCTAAAAATATTATTAGGGCTAAAGAAAAAGAAAAAAATATGCCAAAGTTTTTTTTTTAGCACACCATGTCTTCCTTTCTGACCGGCTTTTCTATTACTTCCATCCCTCAAAGTGGCTTCGAAATTTCCTGTATGTACATGTCTACTTACACCGCGGTATTCAGAACCCTTTTTTCTTTTTGGATCAAAGTGTTTAGAAGTATTATTAGAGGTGCTCATGAAAGTTGATGTTAATGGAGGTATGTTCTCATTTTCAATGGCAGCAACATACGGCGAGTTCTGAGGGGATGGACGTTTTGCATCCCACAAAAGATGTCTGCTTTTTCTGCATCATTAACAATCTTTCGAATTAGTACATCTCCAAGCTCACTCGAAGCGTTTAACACGAGGAGTATGTGCAGGAGATCACACCCCCAACTCATGCAATAACATGGTATGTACTAAAATTTAAATTCCGAGGAAATTAAAAAGATAGTGATCAGATGATATATATACCTTTTTAAGTTAGCTACAAATTCTTGTTTATTCACGTTCTTCATTTCTTCGAGTTCTTTCTCATACACAGCTACCTGAATAAATCAAGAATGTAAACAACATGAGATCGATTAAGTACCATATTCAATTTAGAAAAATCAAAGAAAAATAAAATAAAATTACATACTGGAAAATTGATAAGAGCAGTAGGACCAAAGAACTTCAATGCTGCTAAATCATAAGCCTTAGCTGCTTCGTATTCCTCATAATATACACCAAGAAAAACTGTTCACAGTCATCACCATTGAACATGAAGACAAAATATGTAAAAATTAGTAATCGAAAAATATTATTATTACGGCTACAAGAAAAAGAAAAAAAAAACACCAATCTTTATATATAATAGCAACCCTCAATGTCCACATGTCGACACCAGGTTAATTCTGCATTCTGGTGAACCCATGTCAGCAACCCTTATCCCTGTCAGCGCTCTCTTATTGGTTGGAAATATTAGAAACAATCCCGTCAGCAAACTAGAAATCAGTTAGGGCCCGATAATCAGTTATGAAATCTGTTGAACCTTGCCATCCATCCGTTGAGACTAACACATCCTTACAGGAACAGAGGGCTATAGCAGCCGTCAATTATAACCTTTACAAACGTCATGAGCTTTAAAGCAAAGTATCCGATATTTCCGACCCTTGGTGGCTAAATAAATACGCACCCAATAATGGAACAATCAGAAAACCCTGAAATAAAAAACCAACGTTTTGCGTTCATAACTTACAGCAATGCTGACGACATAGAAAGGTTGCTCAAAAAATTCCCACAGATTCATACCGAAGATTACTCTTCAAGAACAACCATACTGCAAAAGATGCACCTGTAGAAGATTTCGTACGTATGCAACAACCATACCACAGATTTCTTACATATACTGATTCATACCGTAGAGAGTTATATGGAGTTACAAGGAGATATCAAGGATCAACAAGATTTCCATTATAAATCTAAAGCAGATGAAGCCAAAACCTGCAAAGAGCTAAGAGCAGAGAGGTTAGTTTTTTAATTATCATAATTGACTTTGCAACTGTTTTCAGATTAATAATTGTATAGAAAAAATTCTATATAAAGATGACTGTACTCAAGATAGGAATTCACGCAGGAGTTTCACTTATGCAGAAATTTCTGTGAATGTTCACAGCCTTTATTAACAGTGCAGTTAACAGATATTTGAGTGCAGGTGTGTACGTACGAACGATAAAGGACTTACCATCACCATCATCAGGCTTACAATAGACGCGTTGAAAACTGGACACGATCGGGAAGAGAAGATAGATTAACATAAGTAAAGAGGGAAATCTAGATTCTTTGGTGAAGGAATGAAGAGGTAAAAATAACTACAATGAATAAAGGTCTTCTACATAATTTCCATGTTATCATTGCAATTGTCATCATTTCTCGCTAGACACATCTGTTAACGATTAGACGCAACTCTTTGCATAAACCTTCCCCAACAGACAAGTAATACAAAAGACACCAAGCATCCTTTAATGTAGATATATAGTTTGCTAAATTGGGTATAGTCTGATTCGACGAAAAAGACATGAAGTATTAAGAGACCGATATACACCATTTCTGTAAAAAAAAAGAGTCAAGGGTAACATTTGCAAGGGAACATTAACGTTGACTCGGTTCACTTCCTAATCCGACATTGTACAGATAAGCGGAAAACTGAATGTATGAAGCAACGCTCACTTTAAGGTGACCAGTGATTACATGTAGCCTATCCTATGGCACAATCCAACAATAACCATGTAGGTTCATTTCATTGCTGCATTTGAATTTGAAGCATACACACATGTCATTATAAGATACGTCTATTGGCGTAGGTGTGATACCGCAAACCCTTAGACACTCCCGGTGCGTATGCACCGGGTAGTAATCTTGTAACTATATATATACCTTCTCTTCCATCCCGCAAACTGGCTTTGTATTTTCCAGTTTTAAAATATCTACTTACGCCACGGTATTTAGATGTTTTATACCTTCTACAATTATAGGTACTCGTGAAATTTGAAGTTATTAATGGATGTATGTTCATGTTGATTTTACAGCCATTATCATGGTGATGAGGACCAGTTGAGTTTGCATTCCCGATTCCTAAGCAATCTACGAGTTCTTGTCCTGCGATACAAACAACAAGTTAGCTTCAAACATGGAAGAATGGTTGATAAAACGATCAACAACAATACTAAGGGAACCATCAGAAGCATATCGAGAGCCTACTACTCTTATAGTACTGTTAAGGGTATTAGGAAATACAGAAGCGTGCCTTCCTTACCTGGTGGTCCAAGTTTTAGGCTTAGATCTAGGTTTCTTTCCTCTAAACCTCCAGAATTGCATCCTTCATCACTACTATCGCCTCCTTTTACAAGAAGCAAATCCATAAAAAGAATCACAAGACATAAAAAGTACATCTCTGACCTCACCCTTACTGTTTAAATCGAAGCCTTAGTGCAGGAGCTTTCAAGGAAACCCCCTTAGCTTTTTCTTAAGAGTCTCTCTATCACACTTCTCATTTATCCTAAAGAGTTCACCAACCACACAGTAAAAAGAATGAACAAAAACCATACTTATCACCCTCTTTATTTATCGCCTTAATTTTTTTTTTTCAAAAAGATCCCGTTAATTATTTTTCTCTTGAAATGTTTTCCATAATTGTCATAAGAAAACCAAGCCACTTGGACATCAAATTTGAATATGCAAACAGCAAACTGTATTTAAACCTCGACTAGTGATAAGTACTTTGCAAGTGTATTCTGAAAACATCCAAGAATTCATAGGACGTAAATGCTTTGAAGCAAATCATCGTAGATTATAGTAAATACAAAGAAAGAAATTAATTTCGAGGAACGTTTGATGAGTTGTCCAAATTTAAAAGAAATCTAAACAAAAAACAAAACAAAAATCTTTCAAAACTTTCATCATTAATTCTCTCTAGGATGTACATTGTCTATGCCTTTTATTTGCTTTCTAGTTCTGACCCTGACCCAAATGGTAACTTTTCTTTGAAAATTTTAATTTAATGGTACCCATGTTAAGGATAGAGAAGATCAGATCAGATCCTGCTAGGGTGGCTCAACTCATCATTAACTGAAGCAGTTTTAGGTCAAGTGACAGGCCTTAACACATCCAGAAAAGTATGGCAAACTTTGGAGAAACGATATGCTCCAAAAACCAAAGCACACCATATGCATCTTAAGAGACAGTTACACAATCATAAAAAAGGTAACAACTCTATGCATGATTATTTTTCAGCATCTAAGAAAATATTTGATGCACTTGCCGCTTCGGGTAATCCTCTTAGTGAAGAAGAGATGCAGCAGTCGATTCTGAGTGGACTAGATCATGGCTGCAATTGTGACATCCTTGAGCACAATTGAAACCATGGACAAGGACACCTTCACTGCTTACTTAATGACATATGACTTGAGGCTAGGACAACATCTTGCTTTGATTCAGCAGCCCATAGCTAATGTGGCTTCATCATCCAACTCTAGGCCATTTCAAAGGCCAGATCAAAGAAGAGGTTCAAATCAGAACAACAACCGCCAGCCATATCAACAAAGGCAAAACAACAACAATGTACCAGCTCCACAAACTGATCAAGGAGAAGGTCCCTGTCAGATTTGTACTCGTATGAATCATGATGCGCTTCACTGTTTGTTCAGATTCAAAAAGAACTTTGTACCCAGGAAAACTCAACAACCTGCAGCGTATCTTTCTTTTCCTGGTGGAGACAATACCAATGATTTGATTACAGATACAGGAGCTACTCATCATCTTACTGCCAATCTGAACAACCTCAACATTCGTCATGAATATGACGGCACAGAACAGGTTCATGTTGGCAATGGTCTGGCATTGCAAGTTCAAAACATTGGTAATGCATCTTTCACCCATAATAACAGATCATTTTGTCTTAACAACATCCTTCATGTTCCTCAAATAAAATCCAATCTTTTGCCAGTTTCAAAGTTTTGCAAAGATAATCATGCTTACTTTGAGTTTCACTCTGATTTCTTTGTTGTTAAGGACATCCGCACGAAGACAATCCTGTTGCGAAGCAGAATTAACAATGGGCTCTACAGATTTTACAATGTGCGAGAGATAAGTCATCCAGCACTAGCAACACTTGTGTCAGAGTCTAATCCACTATGGCATCAATGTCTTGGGCATCCTATGCTCAGGACAGTTTTCAAAGTTATTAGAAAGCATTCCCTTCCAGTTGCAAATAAACAGTATGAATTCTGTCACTCTTGTCATATAAGCAAGAGTAAGAAACTTCCATATTCTGTAAGCACTACTACGTTTGATAACCCTTTGAGCTTAGTTGTTTCAGAACTATGGGTTTCTCCTCATCAGTCAGAAATGGTTTTCGTTATTATCTTCTTTGTTAGATGTTTATTCTTATTACACCTGGATATATCCTCTTATTTGCAAATCTGATGCATTTGAAACATTAATCATTGGAAGAAGTTCATTGAAAATCAAACAGATTATAAACTGAAAGTTTTTCAATCAGATAATGGGGGTGAATACTACAAGTTTACTCCCTTTCTCAATGAGTCAGGAGTCATACATAGATTTTCTTGCCCACATACTTCAGCACAGAATGGTTTAGCTGAACGTAGGATAAGGCATATAACTGAATCAAGTCTAGCACTTCTCTTCCATGCATCGATGCCTAAATTTTTTTGGTCTGAAGCCTTTACCACTGCTTGCTATTTGATCAATAGGATACCAGCTTCTCAGAAAGAACCTAAATCTCCTTTGGAACTCTTATACAACAAAGTTCCAGATTACTCTTTTATAAAGGTCTTTGGTTGTTTATGTTATCCGTGTTTAAGACCATACAATTCCAATAAACTCGAGCCAAGATCTTTACCATGTGTCTTCATTGGTTACATCAGCTCTCATAAAGGCTATATGTATCTTCAAACATCAACCAACAGGCTTTATATCTCTCGACATTTCAGGTTTGAAGCACAAAGCTTCCCATTCGCTGCCAAACAACAGGTAAAATCAGCACCTGATCCCATTAATATCTCCACTAAACTTCTTGCTTCACCCACATTTTTTGTTCATGTATTCCCTTCTGCACAAAACAATGAGCGAGTCAGTTTTGCAGTCTTCAGAATCAATGCTTGCATCACCTGCTATGCCAGATAATACAACAGTTTTGCAGAGTTTAGAGTCCATACCTACTCCACTTGTTCTGTCAGAAAATACACCAAATCCAACAGTTGATGCTCCAGCAGTGGATACTATGTCAGCTACTGCTTCAACATCTACTCAAGAAGAAGTCAAAGTACAACAACATCCTATGGTTACAAGGGCTAAGGATGCGATCAGAAAGCCAATGAAAAAGCTTTGCTTAACGGCCACAAAACATCGATTGAAGACAGATGAGTTCTATATATGAACTTAAGTCATATACAGAAGCTTCAAAAGACCTGTAATACCCCGATTCGGCGGTGGTTGGCCGAACGATGGAATATAAGTAATAGATTGTCCTTTCATAACACCGAGGCCTTTTGAAGCACAATTAACTCAGAAGTTGGAAAAACTCTGCAGTTAAGCGTTCTCGGGTAGGAGTAGTCCAGAGATGGGTGACCTCCCGAGAAGTTACTGCTGGATGACCGCAGCGATGCCCGTTGAAAACCCCACACTGCCGGATAACCGCATTGGCTAATGGGGGACAATATCGGTGGAGAGACGGGTCGTTACAGATGGCATCAGAGCCGACGACGGTTCATTTGTCGAGGGTGGGAGAGTACGCTGGAGGGGTTAGTCCAGGTAGCTCGTCTCATGAGGGGCAGAGAACGTTGGAGATCTGGGCTTGAATAATATATTCTGGAGCCGAGGACGATTCCAATTTAAAGGTGGTGGTATTGTAACACGGAGCACTGTAACAAATCGCATTTTCAGTAACTATTGAAGACGTTACGAGCTTCCCAACAGCGTATGCCCGTTGCTGAAATGCAAACCGTGACTAATGCTGCTGTTGGTAAAAACTGGATTTCGTGTAGTGATGCTTAGCCCCTTGGCCCCCATCCATACATACACATAGTACTTACGAAATCTAAAGGCCACCTTAAAACAAGAAAACTTTTCAGACACCTAACAAAAACCCTAAAACTCTCTTGTTGAACGCGATAAAGTTCTTGTAACAGAAGTATATATATATATATATATATATTTTTTTTTTATCAATAAAACGATATAATTTTTTATTTTTTACTCGCACTCCATTAATTATTAACATGTTGAATCCTCATTAAGTGTGAATGCGATGCAGATATCCAAGATGGCGCCTCAATGCCGCAAATTATGCAAGCACCATCGAGTAGAGATTAGGCACTTGACATCACAATCTAGCAACATCTTTAAGTCTAACTCGATGCAGGAGTAATAGACCTTTAGCTCTAAATTGATGCTTTACGGACCGGCAAATAATTGAGCACTAGGATTGAACATATGAAGACAACAAGATAGAGAATCAGAAAAAGAGGCACATATACAAAGGCACAGTCCGGTTACACAAAACAGAATGGGCAAAGCACAAAATGCAAACATCGGCAACTTATGATTAATTGATATATTTGGTGATTCCCGTCCTGTATCACTTGGGCTGCTGTTTTCAGAGCTCTTAAAGCACATTATAGTGCGAAAGACATCACTTCGCTGCTCAACATTTCTTACAGGCTTAGAGCCGTATTAGGTACCTCAACTGACTCATTTTTAATGGCTTCGACAGACGACAAAGAGTTCCGACGCGATCGATGTTTCACACCCCTTGAAAATGCACGGCTTTTTCTGCATCATTAACAATTTTCTCAATCAGTAATAATCTTTTGAAATAGTACATCTCCAACTACCAATAACAAAGGAGCTCACACCCCTACTCATGCCAATAACAAAGTATGTACTAAAATTTAAATTTCTAGCAAATTAGAAAGATAGTGATCAGATGATATACCTTCTTAAGTTAGCTACAAATTCTTGTTTATTCATGTTCTTCATTTCTTCGAGTTCTTTCTCATACACAGCTACCTGAATATGTTTGTCAAGAATGTATACAACATGAGATTGATTGAGTACCGTATTTAATTTAGAAAAATCAAAGAAAAATAGAATTAAATTACTTACTGGATTAGTGATAGTTGCAGTAGGACCAAAGAATTTCAATGCTGCTAAATCATAAGCCTTAGCTGCTTCGTATTCCTCATAATTTTTTTTTTGATCGGTCAAAGAGGAAATTCATTGAAAGAGAGGTACTTAAGAGGGGTACCTCAACCCAACGAATACAAATCAAAAAAGAGAGATAAAAAAGGGAGCCGAAGGGTAAAACGGCAACCCAAAAAAACTACACGAAAAGATCATGACGACCGGAAAAAAGAGTCCCAAAGTGCTATCACCACACTTGCCGTTAAATCTAGCATCTTTATGTTGGATTCGGCCCAAAAGAAAGCATGGAGTTTGATATTGTTGGAGAAAATGGGGTTTTTATTGTTTTTACTTGGTCTTGGTGTGAATTGATCTTGTGACCTAAGGGTCACTAGGATTCTTACTCATTTTCTTGAGTGAATGAAATGTCTTTAGTTTAGTCCCATATGGGTTAAAACTAAAGGTGAATGCCACCATATGAGTAAGGAGCTTTCCTACTCGTATGGTTGGGGGCGGGTGGGCAAAAAGACATTGCTATCCCTGATGCCCACAGCACATGTGTGCGTGTCAACCAAGTACCTAAACCGCCTTACATGTTTCTTACTATTTTTGCTGATTTTTATTTATGGGAGAAAACCTTCACGCGGTGAAGAGGAGTTTTATTTTGGGTAAAAT
>JAJJMA010201695.1:0-16442 GCA_023529015.1 Papaver nudicaule | reverse complement strand
CATAAATAACAATAACAACAAACCAAATCTTCTCCTATTTCTTCAATACTAATCAGGAATACCACCAAATCGAAACATCAAAATGCAAAATTGACCGATTTAATGAAAACCCCGAAATATGTTCTTAATTCCAATCAAATATATAAACCCAAATCATTGTTTGCTGTACCAATCTTGTTATTGGTCGTATTGATGCAAGTTAAATTTGATCAATTATTTAATTGAAGTTTCTCTCTTATTGGTGTTCGATTTGTTGGTAGTCATCTACTGAGGATTAATAGATTAATTGAAAGAGGGGATAGTGTTATTGTTGTTGAGAAATTCTTTAAGGGGACCTAAACCTGGGAGGAAATAAATTGATATGCATATATTAACCTAATGAGGGTTTAGTATAGTTGTAAGTATAGAGTGAATGATCCTTGCAGTCTCGATCCTTACAGTTTCTACTATTGATTTTTAGCTCTAACAATCTGCCATTGCTAATTTTTTTTTTTTTTTTGGAAGACGAGGGATATTGAGTTTTACACATGACAGGTGTTAATTTTGTTGACATGGCTATTTCCACCGAGTAGGATAACTGACACATAAACAAATAACCTAACTATGGGAGGAATCACTAATATCGATCTTTTTGGGGAGGTATTGCAAATTACCGATCTTTTGATTTGTGAAATTGAGTTGATGGGTTTATTTGAACGTTTGATACATTTGTTGAAATCTTAATGGAATTAATCGAATGATTACTCTGATCTCTCAATGTATGTTGAATTCTTAATGGAATTCATTGTATTGTTTTGTAGTATAAATTTGTTTTTTTTTTTGTTTTCGATCGGTCGAAACCGGCCAGTTTATTACTAAACCGTGGTGGCACCGATGGTGGCGGCGACGACCGCTAGTGGTAGTGGTAGTGGTGATAAAAATTAAAAGAAAATGAAGAAGATGAAGTATTTATGGAAAGGTGGGGTTATGGACTGAAATAAAATTGTTTTTTTATTATAGGGAGGAGGGGGTGCAGTCTCTCAATCATCACCGTTCCTTTGTATTTTCTTTTAAAAGTTAGGCCCATCCCTTATAAAAGAAAATAGAAAAGTTAGGCCCATAAATCTTGACATAAGGCTTAGTCTTATGGTGTTGGACATCCATGTCAGCTAGTAGGTAGGAGGGTTTCTTATGGTTTGGTGAGATCGAAAGACTAGACGCTCAACCATTCAGCGCTCAACCATTCAACGCCTAATATTTTTGGACCATTGGATTGTTTAAAAAGATAAGATACAAAAGATATATTATTAGATTTATTAAGATTCTGTAGAATATTCTTTTAGCGCTGAACCATTCAACGTTTTTCCCTACTTTTTAAGCGTTGAATGGTTCAATGCTTCAAACTTACTACTACTTGAGCTACTAGCATCTGCTAGGAGAGAAAAGTAGTAGAGGTGGAAAAGACCACGCTTTTGGTGGAAGTTGTAGCCAATCTGGACACCATAAAACTAAGCCTAAGTAGGCTCACGTAGAAATAAGTAGAAACTAAAATCCGATCCAATTTTTTTTTTCTTCCTGCTAATGACGGTTTAAGGAATGGTTTATGTCGGTTTGAGGACGGTTGGTATCACAAATCTGACACCAACCAATAAAGCCCGAGGACCTCGAAGGTAAACCCTATACACACACAGCTGCAAAAACGAAAAAAACCTAGTGACCCCCACAATACAAAGAGGAGGAGGGCTGTTTGTATAGTGAAGCTTCAATTTTCTTCTTTTCTTTCTCTGCTCCCTCCCCTCATAATATATAAGTATTACGTTTCTCTTCTCTCTTTGTTTTTCCCCTTCTCAATACCAATACCTTCTCTCTTAAACTTTGGGGGGTTTTCTCTTCTGCTGCTGCTTGCTTCACTTTATTCTCCCAACCAACAATAGTCGCGTCGCACAATCGGATGTGCTATTCCTTACTGTGTACACCTCAAAACCCCTTCTCAGGTTTTTCTATCTACTTTCCTTATCTCTATTTGAAGAAGACCTAGTTTATCGATTTTGGGTTTTATTTTTAATCACAAGTTTATTTGTCTTTGTTTTACAGTTATCTGAGAAAATAGGGAAGATCTATTAATGGCTTCCTTGAGATCGAGTTTGCCAGCTAGGTTGCGGCAACTCTTATCTGGTGGTGGTGATGGAGGAGTTGTTGGTCCTTCTCTAAAGCTCGAGACTGAGCCTGTAAGTACCCTTTTTCTTACTTCTGCATCCTTTTATTTGTTAGGATTTTTAGGGTTTTGAATTTGATCAACTTGTTAGGGCTTTAGTTAGGTGTTATCTTGTTTATGTTGTAGTCCTGTAATTGATTTTATTTGTTACACTTCTCAATTCTGATTTTAACTGTATTGACGGTCAAAGAGACTCTGATTCTCAATGGGTTTTGTGATATTGGAAGTAGTAGTGTAACTTGATTGGTTCTCTTTACACAAGACTTTGTCTAGTTGTTTAGGAAATCAAAACTGCCTTACCATAAATTCCAGCACCATAGCGCTATTAGATATTTGTCTTTCTGCTGTTTGGATACCTTTGATATGCAATATCTTTAAGTTAGGGAGTAAATGTTGATATATTCTTATATCTTAAGATGATGATTAAGATGATGATGAGTAGGTGATACGGTAATTTGACATTGCATTGACGTACTTGTTAGATATTTTTGGTGTTTTTCCTTTCATTGCTTAAATATTTTGTCGTCAACATTACTTAAAACATTTGTTGGCAAGAAAAAATAAGGGTAATGATTACCAATGCTGAGAGGGTACTGCCATGTTCATCAGTAATGATGTGTTGATAAAAATTTGGGTTCAGTGCCTTTTCTGTTTTCTAATTAAAAAGCTGGTTTAAAGTTTAGTATTCAACCACTAAAAATTTCATCGTGAAACAATTTGACTTTTAAATGTGCAGCTTATTTTCTTTGGGGGTCCATGCACGGATAATAATTAACTTTCATATAGCAGGAGACATATATTACCTTATAAAGTTTACTAATCCTGTCATTGAGTTTTATTGGGATGACCATGTTCATTGATGTCTCTTTGAAGTTTCGTCTCTTTTAATTAACTTGGACCAAGTAATTCTGATTGTTTGCTCTAATATTGTACAGCCTCCTTCAATTAAGACTTTTATTGATATTGTGATCAAAACTCCATTACATGATATAGCCATACCTCTTACAGGCTTCAGATGGGAGTACAATAAGGTATAAAGTTCAGGTTTTTATTTTCTGTACCCATGTATCGTTCAGTTGCTTATCTGGACTTGTGTTTCAGGGAAATTTCCACCATTGGAGGCCGCTTTTTATGCACTTTGAGACCTTTTTCAAGACATATATATCTAATAGGAAAGATCTTCTGTTGTCTGATAACATTTTAGACAACGATGACGCTTTCCCCAAGCATGCCGTCCTGCAAATTTTAAGGGTGATGCAAACAATTCTAGAGAATTGCCCTAACAAGAGTTCATTTGCTGGAGTAGAGGTACCCTTGAGATTGTAGAATGATTCTTAGATTTCTTATTTTACTTGCATACTTGCATTTTCTGCAGGACCACGGTATTCATCTAATATTTTACTGTATATGTTATTGCATCAGCATTTCAAGCTCTTACTCGCATCAACAGACCCTGAGATTCTTATTGCTACTTTGGAGACCCTCTGTGCTTTAGTGAAGATAAATCCGTCAAAGCTACATGTGAGTGGCAAGTTAATAGGGTGTGGATCGATTAACAGTTATCTTCTCAGTCTGGCACAAGGATGGGGAAGTAAAGAAGAAGGGTTGGGTCTATATACGTGTGTTACATCAAATGAGAGAATAGAAGAGGAACTTTCTTCCTCTCTATCTGAAGACAAGGAAGGTGCTAAATCTCAATATAGATTAGGTTCTACTCTTTATTTTGAATTCCATGGGGTTAATGCTCAGAGCACCGAGGGAAGCAGTGCCTTGACAAAGTCTTCTTCTGACTTGCGTGTCATACACATTTCTGATCTGCATACCCAACAAGAAGATGATCTATTATTGTTGAAGCAGTGCGTCGAGCAATACGATGTACCTCAGGAGCACAGGTTCTCATTGCTGACCAGAATTAGATATGCTCGGTCTTTCTGTTCTCCCAGCGCTTGCAGACTTTATAGCAGGATTTGCCTTCTTGCATTTATTGTGCTTGTTCAATCTAATGATGCTCACGATGAGATTGTATCTTTCTTCGCAAATGAGCCTGAGTACACAAACGAGTTGATCAAGATCGTTCGATCAGAAGAAGCTGTCCCTGGAACCATCAAGACCCTTGCAATGCTTGCGTTGGCTGCACAGTTGGCTGCATATTCATCCTCTCATGATCGGGCCCGCATATTGAGTGGATCAAGCATCATTGCTGCTGGGGGGAACCGCATGGTTCTTCTGAATGTGCTTCAGAAGGCTGTTTCATCAATGAAAAGTTCTAGTGATCCGTCAACTCTTTCTTTGGTTGAAGCACTTCTACAGTTTTACATGCTCCACGTTATATCCTCTTCAAGTTCTGGGAGTGCCATTAGAGGGTCAGGGATGGTTCCAACACTCTTGCCTGTACTGCAAGATGTTGAGTCTACTCATATGCATTTGGTCTGTCTTGCCGTCAAAGCTCTGCAGAAACTCATGGATTATAGTAATGCAGCTGTTTCTCTGTTCAAGGATTTGGGTGGAGTAGAACTATTGGCGCAGAGGTTACATACTGAAGTAGATAGAGTTATTGGTTTGTCTGGTCCAGGTGATAATTCAATGATCGTTGAAGACATACCAAAATTTGACAATGATCATTTATACTCACAGAAGCGCCTCATCAAGGCTTTACTTAAAGCACTTGGTTCTGCCACTTATGCTCCGGCAAATTCTTCAAGGTCACATAACCCTCATGATAACTCATTGCCTGTCTCATTGTCAACCATATTTCATAATGTTGAGCGATTTGGAGGTGACATATATTTCTCAGCAGTGACTGTTATGAGTGAACTTATCCACAAGGACCCAACTTGTTTCTCTGCATTGCATGAATTGGGTCTTCCTGCAGCCTTTTTGTCTTCAGTGGTTGCTGGAATACTTCCATCTTCGAAAGCTATAACATGTGTTCCTAGTGGATTAGGTGCCATCTGTCTTAATGCTAAAGGCTTAGAGGCTGTTAATCAAACCACAGCTTTGCGATTCCTTGTAGATATCTTCACTTCCAGGAAATACGTGTTAGCTATGAACGAGGGTGTTGTCCCTTTGGCAAATGCAGTGGAAGAGCTTTTGCGGCATGTGTCGACATTGAGAGGCACTGGTGTTGACCTGATAATCGAAATTATAGATAAACTTGGTGCCCTTGGGGATGATGGGTGTTCTGGGTCATCTGAGAAAGGAGAAAGTAGTAATGCAATGGAAACAGACTCCGAAGACAAAGAAAACGAAGGCCAGGGAAGCTTAGTTAATACAGCCAATTCAACTTCTGATGGCATCAGCGATGTGCGATTTGCTCAGCTGTGCATCTTTCATGTGATGGTACTTGTTCACAGAACAATGGAGAACTCAGAAACTTGTCGATTGTTTGTTGAGAAGAAGGGGATTGACGCTTTGATGAGGCTTTTGTTGCGACCTAGCATTGCTCAATCATCTGAAGGGATGTCTATTGCTTTGCACAGCACTGTGGTTTTTAAGGGTTTTACCCAGCATCACTCTGCTCCATTGGCACATGCCTTTTGTGCTTCTCTCAGGGAGAATTTGAAGAAAGCTCTAGTAGGGTTTGATTCGGCTTCAGGTTCATTTTTGCTGGCTCCAAGGTCCACACCTGATAAAGTGATTTTTTCTTGCCTTTTTATCGTGGAGTTCCTTCTCTTTCTTGCTGCATCTAGAGATAACCGTTGGGCAGCCGCTTTACTTATGGAGTTTGGTAATGGTAGTAAGGATGTCCTAGAAGGTATTGGTCGTGTTCATCGAGAGGTTCTATGGCAGATTGCTCTACTTGAAGATACACCAGTTGACATAGAGGATACCAGTTGTGGCTCTACGACCGATGCACTGAAATTGGAAACAAATGCAAATCAAAGTGAGGAGCAGAGAGTCAACTCTTTTAGGCAGCAACTTGATCCGTTACTCAGGCGAAGGTCATCTGGATGGAGTGTTGAATCTCAATTTTTTGACCTAATAAACATGTACCGAGATCTTGGTCGTGCAAGTGGTGGTCCTCAGAGGTTGGGTATGGATGGTTCCTCTAATCCGTTGCTTAGATCTGGCCATCAGTTTCATGTAGCTGGCTCTTCTGAAGCTAATGCGTTTAGTAAAGTGGAAGGTGATAAGCAGAGATCATACTATTCATTGTGCTGTGACATGATGAGATCACTTTCTTATCATATCAGCCATCTGTTCTCAGAAATGGGAAAAGTTATGTTGCTGCCTTCACGTCGTCGGGAAGATTCTCTTACTGTGTCCCCTGCTTCGAAGTCCGTTGCTTCCACTTTTGCCTCTATTGTCTTGGATCATTTGAATTTTGCTGGGCATGTTGATCCTTCTAGATCAGAGGCTTCCATATCAACGAAGTGTAGGTTCCTTGGTAAGGTTATTGATTTTGCAGATGGCATTCTGCTTGACAGACCAGACTCTTGCAATGCTATTTTAGTTAACTGTTTTTATGGCCACGGGGTTGTTCAAGCAGTATTGACCACTTTTGAAGCTACAAGTCAGTTACTTTTTGCGGTCAACAGAGCCCCAGCCTCCCCCATGGAAACAGATGACCTGAAATCTAATCAGGGTGATGAGGAAGAAACAGATCATTCTTGGATATATGGTCCATTGGCCAGCTATGGTACTCTTATGGATCACCTAGTCACGTCAAGCTTAATCATTTCTTCCTTCACAAAGCATTTGCTTGGACAGCCTCTTACAACAAATGGAAATATTTCTTTTCCAAGAGATGCAGAAGCATTTGTAAAGGTTCTCCAGTCCATGGTTCTGAAAGCAGTACTTCCTATATGGACTCATCCCCAATTTAGTGACTGCAGTTACGAATTCATTACTACCATTGTTTCCATCATGCGGCATATATATTCTGGAGTGGATGTTAAAAATGTCAGTAGCAACACTGGCACTCGTGCAAGCGGCCCTCCTCCAAATGAAGCTGCTATATCCACAATTGAAGAAATGGGCTTTTCCAGATTGAGGGCGGAAGAAGCTCTGAGGCAAGTGGGGACAAATAGTGTGGAGATGGCAATGGAGTGGTTGTTTTCGCATCCAGAGGAGGTCCAAGAAGATGATGAACTCGCTCGTGCTCTTGCTATGTCTCTCGGGTCTGGGAAGTCTGCTATGGAAGATGATGAAAAAGAAGTCATCCCAGAGCAGGAGGAAGAAGCACTCCAGCTTCCACCCATTGATGAATTGTTATTAACATGTACACGGCTTTTGCAGGTAAAGGAATCTTTAGCTTTTCCAGTCCGAGACCTGCTTGTAATGTTATGCTCCCGAAATATGAATTGTTATTAACGTGTACAAGGCTTTTGCAGGTGAAAGAATCTTTAGCTTTCCCAATCAGAGACCTGCTTGTGATGTTATGCTCCCAAAATGATGGTCAATACAGGGCTAAAGTTATTACCTTCATAATTGACCATGTAAAGCTATGCAGTTCTGTTTCTGAAAGTGGAACCAGTAATGTGCTATCTGCACTTTTTCACGTTCTCGCACTGGTTCTTCACGAGGATGCGGTGGCACGAAAAGTTGCCTTGGAAAAGGGTCTGGTAATCATCGCTTCTGATTTGCTTTCCCAATGGGACCCAAGTTCACAAGGAGGGGAGAAATTGCATGTACCAAAATGGGTCACATCATCTTTTCTTGCGGTTGATCGGCTATTGCAAGTAGATCCAAAGCTGGGTACCGAGCTTCCAGAGCAGTTGAAAAAAGATGCTCCTGATACCATTCAATCGTCAATTGTTATTGGGGAGGACAAGTCTAGCAAATTGCAATCTACACTGGGGTTGGGTCAACCTGGCATAAGTGTTCACGAGCAGAAAATACTTGTTGAGATTGCTTGTAGATGTATTAAGCTCCAACTTCCATCTGAAACCATGCATGTGATTCTTCAGCTATGTGCTACACTTACCAGATCTCATGCTGTTGCTGTGAGTTTTCTCGAAGAAGGGGGTTTGCCTTCACTGCTTTCGTTACCAACATGTAGCCTCTTTTCTGGATTTGATAACATTGCTGCCACCATAGTCCGTCATATTCTTGAAGATCCACAGACACTTCAGCAAGCAATGGAAGCTGAGATACGTCATAGCTTGGTGGCTGCAACAAACAGACATTCAAATGGAAGGCTCACTCCACGCAATTTTCTGCTAAATTTAGCTTCTGTTGTCTCTAGGGATCCAGTGGTCTTTATGCAAGCTTCTCAGTCCATTTGTCAAATTGAGATGGTTGGTGATAGACCATATGTTGTGTTATTGAAAGATCGTGAGAAAGACAAGTCCAAGGAGAAAGAAAAGCGGCAATCTGCAGACGTGAAAGCTGTTCCATGCGATATTAACTCTCAAACTCCTGGGAGTGGAAGTGCAAAGGTTCTAGATTCAAGTACTAAAAGTGCCAAAGTTCATCGAAAATCTCCTCAGAGTTTTACAAGCGTGATTGAACTTCTTTTGGATTCTGTAATTACCTATGTACCATCTCTGCGAAATGACTCTTCAGGTGATGGGTTGTGTGGTACCCCAACATTATCAGAGATGGACATTGATGACACTGTGAATAAAGGGAAAGGAAAGGCTATTGAGTCGGTACCTGAAAATAGTGAAACAAGTGGCCAGGAAGCTTCTGCATCTCTTGCAAAGACAGTTTTCGTTTTGAAGTTGTTGACGGAGATACTTTTGACATATTCCTCTTCTGTGCCTATTCTTCTTCGAAGAGATGCTGAGGTCAGTAATTGCAGAGGTCCTCAAATGGGCCCTCCTGAAATCTGCAATGGAGGAATATTTCATCATATTCTTCACAAGTTTCTTCCTTACGCTGGAAGCCCGAAGAAGGAAAAGAAAGTTGACGGCGATTGGAGGCAGAAACTAGCTACCAGGGCTGGCCAGTTTTTGGTTGCCTCTTGTATACGCTCAACAGAAGGGCGAAAGAGGGTTTTCACAGATATCAATATTGTCTTTAGTGAGTTTGTTGAATCATCTGCTGGTTTCAGGCCTCCGGATTGCTATATTCAAGCATATACTGATTTGCTCAATGAAATCCTAGCAGCTCGCTCTCCTACGGGTTCATATATTTCAGCTGAAGCTTCGGCAACATACATAGAAGTTGGACTAGTGAAATCATCGACCAAAGCTCTTCGTGTCTTGGATCTTGATCATGCTGATTCGTCTAAGGTTGTCACTGGGCTGGTTAAG
The DNA here is from genome assembly GCA_023529015.1 of Papaver nudicaule. Classification (NCBI taxonomy): domain Eukaryota; kingdom Viridiplantae; phylum Streptophyta; class Magnoliopsida; order Ranunculales; family Papaveraceae; genus Papaver; species Papaver nudicaule. The sequence goes on along the minus strand of JAJJMA010201695.1, from coordinate 7,049 downwards.
GCTTTAGAGTTGGTGACAAAGGAATATGTTCACGCGTCTGACTCAGCTAAGGGTGAGAACTCAGAAAAGCATACTGATGAGAACCAAACAGAACGAACAGAAGCTGGTGTTGATAGGTTCCCATTAGAGACCACATACCAACCTGATCATGATGAAATTGTATCTGATCATGTAGGACCCTTCAATGCAGTTCAGACGTCTGTCAGCTCAGAGTTTGTCACAGATGATATGGATAATGATGATGGGGATCTTGATGGAGGTTTTGCTCCAGGAGCTGAAGATGACTTCATGCATGAATCTGAAGAAACTGGGATTCTTGAGAATGGAATGGAAACTGTAGGCATAAGATTTGACATCCAACGGAATGGGCAAAATGATCTTGCTGATGAAGATGACGATGATGATGAGATGTCTGAGGATGACGAGGGAGATGAAGCTGACGATGACGATGATGAAGATGACGATGATGAAGAGGAACATCATGACCATGATGAAGATGAGGTTCATCACATGTCGCATCCCGACACGGATCAGGAAGATCAAGAAATTGACGAGGATGAATATGATGAAGATGTGCTGGAGGAAGAGGATGAGGACGATGAGGATGACGAAGATGGTGTAATCCTTCGATTGGAGGAGGGTATCAATGGGATTAATGTTTTTGACCATATTGAGGTTTTTGGTAGGGAAAATAATTTCCCCAATGACGCTCTGCATGTGATGCCTGTTGAGGTTTTTGGTTCTAGACGCCAAGGGAGGACAACATCGATTTACAATCTTCTAGGAAGAAGTGGTGATAATGGAGCACCTTCTCAACATCCTCTCCTGACCGAACCTCCTTCTTCATTGCATCCTTCTCCGTTTAGACAACCAGGTTAGTTCTTAAAGTGAGCATGCTTCATAACTTTTCTGGTACTCAACTATTATTTATATATTTTGAATCTCTTATTGTCATGTAATGCAGGTGATATTGTCTTATCAGATAGGAATTTGGAGAATGCTTCATCCCGTCTGGATACCATATTCCGGTCTCTGAGAAGTGGGGGCCGGCATGGACACCGTTTCAATATGTGGGTAGAGGATAGCCAGCAACGAGGTGGTTCCAGTGCACCTGTTATACCTCAAGGTCTCGAGGAGCTGCTTGTTTCCCAGTTGAGAAGACCAACTCCTGAAAAGCCTTCTGAAAATAAAAATGGCATGGAAACCCAAGCTAAAGAGGAGGGAGCTCAGTTAGAACAACCAGAAACAGGAGCAAGGGTAGGGCCACCTGTTGAAAACAATGGAGATGGAGAAGCTTCTATCCCATCCTCCGGTACTGAGTTGGTTGGAGCCGAAAGGAGTGATGCCACGCCAGAAGCCAATGAATATCTTCAAGGAGCAGATGCATCACCAGCGCATGCTGAAGCTGTTGATATGCAGTATGAACGCAATGAAACTGTTGTGCGGGATGTTGAAGCAGTAAGCCAAGAGAGCAGTGAAAGTGGAGCAACCTTAGGGGAAAGTCTTCGTAGCCTTGAAGTGGAAATTGGAAGTGCTGATGGCCATGATGATGGAGGAGAAAGACAAGGATCTACATTACCTTTGGGTGATCTACAGCCAGCACTACGGGCAAGAAGACCAAATGTTCCATTAGCAGATCCCATGCCACCTAGCGGTAGAGATGCATCGCTTCAGAGCGTTAATGAAGTTTCTGAAAATCCTGATCAAGGGGGGGATCAAAGTGTTCTAGTTAGCGACGAGCAGATTGATAGGGCAGGTGATTCCAGTTCAATTGATCCTGCATTCCTGGATGCACTACCAGAGGAGTTGCGTGCTGAAGTACTGTCTGCCCAACAAGGTCAAGTGGCACAACCTTCGAATGCTCAACCTGAAAGTGCAAATGATATAGATCCTGAATTCCTAGCAGCCCTCCCTCCAGATATCCGCGCAGAGGTTTTAGCACAGCAGCAAGCTCAAAGATTGCACCAATCACAGGAACTGGAAGGGCAACCTGTGGAAATGGATACTGTTTCCATTATTGCCACATTCCCTGCTGAATTACGGGAAGAGGTGCAGCTAAATGATTGTTTAATTTTGTGCATTCTATTCACGTTTCTTGAGCTCATTTGTTAAATTTGGTCATTTCAGGTGCTCTTGACATCATCTGATGCTGTTCTTGCCAATCTAACCCCTGCCCTTGTTGCGGAGGCAACAATGTTACGTGAAAGAGTGGCACATCGGTACCATAGTCGTACACTTTTTGGAATGTATCCTCGAAACCGCAGAGGAGAATCCTCCAGACGGGGTGATGCTCTTGGATCCAGTGTGGACAGAGCTGGTGGGAATCTTGCTTCGCGCAGATCCGTAGGTGGGAAATTAATCGAAGCAGAAGGGGCACCTTTAGTTGACACAGAAGCTTTGAAGGCATTGATACGGTTGCTTCGTATTGTTCAGGTGCACATTTGGTGACTTTAGATACGAATGAGTCTGTTTCATATATTAAGATTAAGATATTGACGTGTACCGCAAACCTTTTTCAGCCCCTCTACAAGGGTCAGTTGCAGAAGCTTCTTCTGAACCTATGTGCTCACCATGAGACTAGAGCTGGTTTGGTGCAAATTCTGATGGACATGCTGATGCTTGATACACGGAAGCCTGTTCATCACTCAAGTGGTGGGTCAGAGCCCTCATATAGACTGTATTCTTGCCAGAGCTATGTCATGTACTCACGCCCTCAATTTTTAGATGGTAAGATTGGATCTCCTTTAAATTATGCAGTTTTTATGTGAATTATCTGGTGCCCATAACAATATGAATCGCTTCCATTAGCTTGGCTGTGGTTTATGATGTGCACTTTATAACGTCTGTGTATACATGTTCTGTAGAGAGACAGATGATTGTTGGCATGAGTTCTTGACGGACACCTATAACTAATAAACTATAAAGCTTCATAATTTACAATCTGTGTTATCTTTTCAGGAGTTCCTCCCTTGGTGTCCCGACGTATTCTTGAAACTCTCACTTACTTGGCTCGGAATCATCCAAATGTGGCAAAGCTTTTGCTCCAGCTCGAGTTGCCTCGTTCTCCTGCAAGAGAATTGCATGGATCTGATCAGGGGCGTGGCAAAGCTGTGATGGTTATGGAAGAGGATGATAAGCAGCATCAGGAAGGGGATGCGTCAATTGTTTTGCTTTTGAGTTTGTTAAATCTCCCACTTTATTTGAGGAGCATTGCTCATCTGGAACAAGTAAGCTTCATCATTTTACAAATACTGCTGAAGCTCCCTGAGATATAGTTACTGATGATTTGCGTTTTCTTTTTCTTCTATTTGTTTTTCAGTTGCTCAATTTATTGGAGGTTGTCATCGATAATGCTGAAAACCGCTCCAGTATGTCTTCTACGACAACAGAAGTATCACCTACTGAGCAGCCGTCTGGCCCTGAGATAACCACTTCTGATGCGGGGTTAAATTCTGATGCTGGTGTCTCTAGCGATGTCGTATCATCCAAAAGTGAAACCTCTAAACCTTCCACATCTGGTGCAAATAAAGACTGTGACGTCCATCCTGTACTACTTAGTCTGCCACAAGCTGAACTTAGGCTTTTATGCTCTTTGCTTGCACGTGAAGGGTATGATTTAACTCTTAGTTCTATTTATTTTGAGAAATCTGCATCTACTGTCCTCGTCACTTATATATATACTTCCTGATATGTATATCGCAGTTTATCGGACAATGCTTATGCTCTCGTGGGTGAGGTGTTAAAGAAGTTGGTGGCTATTGCTCCAACTTATTGTCATTTATTTATCACAGAGTTGGCAACTTCAGTGGAAAACCTTTCTAGATCCGCAATTGGTGAATTGCATATATTCGGAGAAGCAGAAAAGGCACTGCTTAGCTCAACTTCCAATGATGGGACTGCAATCCTGAGGGTTCTACAGGCACTTAGTTCTCTTGTTGCATCCTTGCAAGAGAAGGGGAAAGATCCTGATGGAAAAGAACAGACTGATATTCAAGCTCAGGTGCGAGTGATAAATTCAGTTTTGGATCCCTTATGGTTGGAATTAAGCAGTTGCATAAGCAAGATAGAGAGCTACTCAGATACTGCTCCTGATTTATTCCCTGCACCCAGAAGCTTGTCACCCACGACAGCAAGTGCAGTATCGCCACTGCCTGCGGGTACCCAGAATGTGTTGCCGTATATTGAATCGTTCTTTGTGACATGTGAGAAGTTGGATCCTTCACAAGCAGGTACCAGTAATGACCTCTCTGCTGCTGGGACTTCTGAAATCGAAGAGGCCACCACTTCCTCTGGACAGCAGAAGACATCTTCGGTTTCCAGTGCAAAAGGTGATGAGAAAAATGCTGTGTTTGTGAAGTTCTCAGAAAAGCATAGGAAGCTATTGAATGCTTTTATAAGACAAAACCCTGGGCTGCTCGAAAAATCGTTCTCTCTCATGTTGAAGGTGCCGCGGTTTATCGACTTCGATAACAAGCGTTCTCACTTCCGATCAAAAATAAAGCACCAGCATGACCATCATCACAGTCCATTGAGAATTTCAGTCAGAAGAGCTTACATTCTTGAAGATTCATATAACCAGCTGCGCATGCGTTCCACCCAAGATCTTAAGGGGAGGTTGACTGTTCATTTCCAGGGAGAGGAAGGAATTGATGCTGGTGGACTTACAAGGGAATGGTATCAGTTGTTGTCAAGAGTTATTTTTGACAAGGGGGCACTGCTTTTTACAACAGTTGGTAATGAGTCAACATTCCAGCCGAATCCAAACTCTGTTTACCAGACAGAACATCTTTCATACTTCAAGTTTGTTGGCCGAGTGGTGTGTTTCTTTATCTGTAGCTGGGGCTTTTGTATCAATTGATTTTCTGAATTATCTCGTGGTGATGGGCTGAATAATAATTGTCTTTCGCTGTGTGCAGGTTGGGAAAGCACTGTTTGATGGGCAGCTTCTCGATGTTCACTTTACTCGATCATTCTATAAGCATATTTTAGGGGTCAAAGTGACGTATCATGACATTGAGGCTATAGATCCTGATTACTTCAAAAATCTAAAATGGATGCTTGAGGTAGAATGAGTTCCTGCTGTGGTGTCTTATTCTTTATTACTCAGAAGCTTTTCTCGTGTTCCTGATTTATTTAACAGAATACACAGAATGCTTAATTCATTGTTTTTAATCTCATACTAACTATTTCTTCATTTCTGTAGAATGACATTAGCGATGTATTGGACCTAACTTTCAGCATGGACGCTGACGAGGAGAAGCTGATATTGTATGAGAAGGCAGAGGTAATGCCAACCACCAATTGCATCAGATGTTTTGATGGTTAATGATTTTGTTCAAATTATACATACTGGTAATGATGTCGTAAACATAAGTACAACAATGATGTTGAAATGCAGGTCACTGATTATGAACTGATACCTGGTGGCCGAAATATTCGCGTTACCGAGGAGAACAAGCATGAATATGTGGATCTTGTTGCTGAGCATCGTTTGACAACTGCTATTCGTCCCCAGATAAATGCATTTTTGGAAGGTTTCAATGAGTTGATCCCACGGGAGTTGATATCTATTTTTAATGACAAGGAGCTGGAGTTGTTGATTAGTGGACTTCCAGATATTGATTGTGAGTTCCCTTACTCTAGCTTATGCATTTTTATGCATTTTTGGGGTTTCCTTTGTTTATATTGACGACTTGTTACACTAATTGCTCTTCAAAATAAAATAAAATCAGTGGACGACATGAGAGCGAACACCGAGTATTCTGGCTTCAGCGCAGCTTCACCCATTATCCAATGGTTTTGGGAGGTGGCTCAAGGTTTTAGCAAGGAGGATAAAGCTCGTCTCTTGCAGTTTGTGACTGGCACCTCGAAGGTACTGGTTGCTTTACATTTCCCTGTATCATTTTTGTTATTTGATCTGTGCAGCCAGCAGCACACATGCACCTTATGTAGTTTAGGTACTGATATGCATTGTTTTACAACCTTTTTGAAGGTACCTTTAGAAGGTTTTAGCGCACTCCAGGGAATTTCAGGCTCGCAGAGGTTCCAGATTCACAAGGCCTACGGCAGCCCTGATCACCTTCCTTCTGCTCATACTTGGTACTAACCATTGTTTCACTTTGTTTCTTTAGTTTCATTTTTTTTTTCTTTTCTTCTGTCTGCCTTGTTTCAAGGTCACCAAATATTTGTGATGAAGTTAAACCAGATTCTAATGTTCTATTATCGAATGCAGTTTCAACCAGTTAGACCTACCTGAGTATCCCTCTAAACAGCATTTAGAGGAGAGATTGCTGCTAGCTATTCATGAAGCCAATGAAGGATTTGGTTTTGGTTGATCGGACAACGCCAGGAAGTTCAGGGTTGGGAGAAAAATGGTAGAGACCCTGAAGAAAGGGCACATTCGTGTAGATAATAGTGTTGTTAAAAAAGGAAGCTGGCGAAAATTGTGATAGAGGGAGAGAAGGCCAGTGTTGGAAGTAGATAAAAATATTTTTAATGTTTATTTAACTGTATAGTAGTTTTACTTTTGGAAGAACTACAATATTCATGCTTAATGGTGAAAATTGTCGAGGCAGTTTTTGTTATTTGCCTATGCAACTAATTCCATGTTTTTTGTTCTTTTTACACCTTATGCTTACGTTAGGTGAAGGCATGGTTTTTTGTTGTGTGGGTGCATTCTCAGGTGATGAATCCACTTCGAGATTTGAAATGAGTTGTCAATTTCGAAGAACACTAAAAACGAAGATAAAGGTCTCGGGAATCCGTCTCCTCGTCCTGTGATTTGAGATGATATAAATTTCACTAGGCTGGGGGATGGTCGGTTAAACAAGTGTTTGCCAATGATGCTATGCTATATCTATAGTATGAGGCAGGTTGTAGTATAAGGCAGGTTGTGACTAGTTAGGCAAATTAAATAGCGGCGTGAATGAAGATATAAATTTGATGGCTGTAGTTTGTTTTGACCATGTCATCAGTGTCTCATTTACTTTATTGGTTAATATTGTGGGGGAGGGATTGCAAAAATATTGGTTAGAATTTTTTCAATTGAC